>JAPDSC010116453.1:71491-106408 GCA_026290005.1 Latrodectus geometricus | reverse complement strand
TCATTTGAATATTTCCCATAGTCTAGAAAACTAAATTGTCAAACCTTCTACGTGCTTAAGAAAAGTCTAAAATATATATTAACTTTATGTATATATGAAAATAATTGCCTGTGCATCATATTTTTAAGAATTTTTAAATTTTAGTGATGCTATTTTATTAATTATGTGTGTATTGATTTTGTTTATGGAGTGGAATCAGTAATTTGTTTTCATTTTTGATTATGTAAACAATTTGTCAGAAACAATATATTTCAATATTTCTTGGAAATAAATTAATACTTAAGCACAGTTAAATGTAGCCTAGCATCTAATGATTAAATATCTTCATTTATGAATACTTTGTGGCTTTGTTTAGTTATGTCATATAATTTTAATTATTTAGTTTCATAAAACATTTTACTCATTTGCATTTACAATGATTTTCCCTCAAATGTAAAGAAAGCTTTTGATGATAAAATTTCTGACATTAGAAAGTTCCATGACTTTTATGTATATATATAAAATTAATTTTGTTTTCTGTCAGCATCTTTTAGTGTTAACAATTCTCCCCTTTATTATAATACTTCTAAATGGTAAACTCTTATTAATAGTGACTACCTTCATTTGGTCCTGTCAATGGAAATTATTTAAAAGAATTTTTTTTATTGAAGTTTAGGGTGTCTGCCATGCTTAGAATTAAATGCATACAGTTTTCCTTTTCAGAAGATAACTTTTCTTGATCTACATTTTCAAGAGAGTCAAAAATTTATAATTTTAAGTATTACTTTCACCATAAACAACATAGTTATAAGAAATTAAAAATTATGTCAAGTTATTTTTCCTCTCGTATTTAAAATGTGATATGGTACATCATACAAGAACAATAATGTAATATACAATGAAAATTTGCTATGAAGACTGTACCATGAACTTTTCCATTTCTAAGATATGACACAGAATAGGGGTATAAGGGTTTTTACTGATAATATTTTTTTAGCTGGAGCATCTCTTCTTGTCTTGTGAGAAAAAAACTGCATGGGTAACTAAGTCATGATGACTGCTGGTAAAATTAGATGGTGGTGCTTGTACCTTAGAAATAATTTAACCAAGTTGCCAGCATGACATGTGCAAAATGGTGATAGAATCGTTCTTTTGCTGTTTTTATAAGGCATAAGTTGATTCTTATCAAATAGAATATATCTATGTTTTTAAATACTTTTGTTCAGCTGATTGAATACTGTAGACTCTAATTCACCAGAAGCTAAGTAGTGAATATGAAGAAAAGGTAATTGTTGTAATAGAACTTATGGATTATTACTGTATAAAGTTTTAAGGAATTAAATGTTGTCATATTTAAAAATATAGCATTATCCAGTGTTTAAACAGTGATATTAATTAATTTCATGACACTCAACTTGTCATTAATTATTAATTATTTATCAATATTTTGAACAATCTCATTGTGAGCAACAGTAAAAACAAAAAGTTATAAAAAATTGTGAAGCTTTATATTTTTTTCAGTTTAATTTCAACTGTCAAAACCTTATAGAGAGCATGCATTCATAATAGAGTACTGAAATAATTTTTGAAGGCATCATTCAACTAAGTTTATGGTTAGACTGCAATAATATCTAAATTTAGTAAAGTTGACTATTCAGTAATACAATTAAAACTTAACATGGCATGTTCTAAATTTATGATTGAGATTTTGAAAACGAAAATTAGCTTTCAAAATTATAGGGTTTTGTTACATGAGCCATCATAAAGATATGATAAGAAATTTGCTAATGTTTTTAAACAGCTTAAAGAAATACAATGCAAAACAAAGTTCATTTTTATAATTCATCACACACTGATGTCAAAAAAACTAGATAAGTAAGTGTATATCTTGCATTTATTTGCTGAATTAAAAATTAATTGCTGTAAGTGACAAGTTTTTGCTTCCATGTTTTTATTTTAAATGTATAAGACTTCTTTACTGAGATCAACAAAATTTGTTAAACTATTCTGAATTGCAAAACTAAATTTGTATTCAATTTATGATCTTTAATAAAAGTTTTCGACATTTCAGTAGACTAAATAAGCAAGAAAAAAGTTCATACATTACAAGAAGATTTAAAATAGTTTGTTTAAAGAAAGAAACCCCACAAACAAAATGTAAATGAGTAATGCTTTTTGTAACAATATGTTGATATAAGTTTGTTTAAGAATATTTGGTTTATTGTATATTTAAATGAAAATTATATTTGCTCTTATATACAAAAAGGTCAAGACATATAATCATTTCCATAAAATTAATGGTGATTGTGAATTGGATTTTTTGTCAATTCTTTACTTTAAAATTGATCTGATCATCAGAGGTAAAATTCTGCTTTAGATCCAACATTATTTATTGTCTTACATTTTGGAAATTAATTTTTCGTTGCCAAATGTTTATGAAGAATATTTTATGAACTTTTATTTTAATGATGTTACTTTCTTATTATTAATTATTGCATATTCCTTCACAAGGCAGTTTACTAATATGGTCGTGTATTTTACATAGATATTTTTAGTCATTAAATTCAATCATTTATCAATTGAGCACTTAGTTACTCTGCATTTGTTGGTTCATATAGTTACAATAAAATTCCCTAAATCTCTTATGTATTATGTCACATGATGAAGTGGAATTTTCATGTTATTCTTTTATCCTTTCTTCAGTTTCATTGTTTCCCCATGAAAAAATGTTTTATTAACTTCTGAAGTCATATTTATCATCATCAAAACAAACACATTACTCATCTGCATTTTGTTTCTGATAAAATTGTATTTTGAAGTGATAAAACAAAATCATTTGACGATTTTTGTTGAAGTAATTATAAAATTAAGTACATAATGTTAAGATTTCAACAAATGGTCACTTTATTTTAAGGTTTGAAATTTGTATGCTTCTGAGTACCTCATTATTGGTTATAACTGTTACAAAATAATTAAAACTAACTGAAAGAAACAACTAAGAAGAAAATCCGAACTAACACACAGACCATTGGATGTTTAGTCCTGGAGAAGACAGTCGGCCTTGTTTAGAAAATCTATGCTTCTTGAGAAACGAAAATCATTTAATGATTTCATTACTGACACCAATTATCAGAGAGACTCAAAAACTGCAAACTGCCCTCAGGGTTCAGTAACTAGTTGCACCCTCTTCAATATATACATTACTGATCTTGTTCACCAATCAAAAATGATTCCTGGGGCTAAATGTCTCCTCTATGCTGACGATCTCGTAATTTGTACAGAATCTCCCAAAAAACAAGCTGCACAAAAGATTTGTCATGGCTTAAATTTAGCTTTAGAGATCTTAGAACTTCGGTGCGATGAAAATAATATGAGGGTCAATTTAGACAAAACAGTCTCAGTTACTTTTTCACTGACACACCAACCCGTACAGATTGATCTATCTTGTCATGGTCATACCATCCCTAATGTTGACAAGTTCAACAACTTGGGTGTCATCTTTGATCGAAAATTAACGTGGGGAGTCCATACTGAAAACATTGTAAACCGTGTCTCAAATAGAATGACACTATTAAAACGACTGGCAGGCTCTTGATGTAGCTGTTCTAACCATACTCTTTATATTTAACTTATAAACTTTTCATCTTGCCTATTACAACCTACTGTTGAGAGCTTCTGATTACTGCATCTAACTCTGTTACCGATCTACTTGATAAGACGCAAATTCAGGCACTGCGAATCATTACAGGGGCCGTAAAAACTACACGGTTGACGCAATGCCCATCATAGCCGAAAACAAACGTTTAAAAAATACTTTTCAAGAGAATGCCCTGTTATTATGGGAAAAACTTATACGATTATCTGATTGCCTCTCTCTTTTAAGTGAACTCTCCCTGGACGCAAGAAGATGTTTAAAGACCCAACGTGGTTTTGTACAGGGTGTTCTGGAACTAAAGGAACAACTTGAAATTAACTTCGACCCTTAGCCCCTATGCTTTCCTTTGGGTCCAACTATTGAAAAGGTATTCCACATTCGCACAGAACTCACTCAGGCGGTCTCTAGAAAAGAGCAAGACACCTCGATTTTAATTATGCTTGCTCTGGAGACGATAAGCACCCTATATCCTGATATCGATTGGTTGCATATCTATACCGATGGTAGCCTTTTGCAGGACGGAGACAACGCAGGGGGAGGGGTGTATAGCCATCTTTTCTCGTGTTATTTCTCAACTGGAAAATACACCACCACCTTTGATAGCGAAGTCGCTGCCATTCGTGTATCTTTGTCGCAGTTGCACTGTCATCTGAATAGTTTTGTTAGAGCTGTTATTTTCTGTGACTCAAAAGCGGCAATTTTCGCTATTTACTCGGACACCACTCCTTTTTCCTCCAACATCCTTGAGTGCAAAGAGCTCCTACAAGGTCTGTCTGGGTATTCTAAAGAAATTATTTTGCAGTGGATTCCAGGACTCTGTGGTGTAGCTGGCAATGAGCTGGCAGACCCTCTTGCTAAGCAAGGAGATTCTATCTTGCAGATATCGAGGAAAGCCGTCCCTTTTATCACTGTCAAGCTCTTAATAAAGGAAAAGATGAATGACATTACTTTAAATCAATATACAGAGAGAAGTTCCAGTAAGATCTGGTGGAACAAACTTAAAGATCTTCCAATGTGGCGATGACGTAGGGCAGTTGCTGAGTTTCGGTTGACTACTGGCCATAACTACCTCCTTAAATATCTGCATCGAATTAATATTGCCCAATCCCCGTTCTGTACGCCCTGTGACCTCCAAGCGGAGATGGATATGGTCCACCTTCTTTCTTGCCTGGCGCTGAGGGGAACATCTCTTTGACCGATACTGGCGTGCGGGAGACTTATTTCGTTCATAGACTTTTCTTGCCATGTTTATTTAATTCTTGTTCTTTACTTCTTTTGTGGTGAGTGGTCTTTTGTAAACTTGGTCATTGGAAATAAAAAAATGATGGAAAGTTTTCTTGATAAAGTGAAACAATAACTAATTTTATCATAAATTTATTCAGAGAACAAATCAGAAAGTTTTGAAAATCTGTACAATTATCAATTAAATGAATTTTGCATTAAAATATTTGTGTGAATTTATCAATAAGGCATTCATGCTCTTTTTATTCTTGTTTTATGAATTTAAGCATTTGTAAATTTTGTTTATAATCACAAATATTTCTATACACAAAATGCTTTGAATCTTACATCAAGTTTCACTTTTCAACATACAATTATATGAATAATCGATCTTTTATTTAAAACATTGAAGTCCATATGTTTTTCAAAATTATTTTAAATAAGTTACTAAGGATATTAATGACTGATTTAAAATAGCCTTACAATTTATTGGCAAATCTTTTTTATAATAGGAATTAAATTATCCATTTTAATTAAAAGTGTACTTCAGCTCCAAATGCGAATGTATAAACTTTAAAATTCAAAGCTGTTTTTATTTGCCTTGTGTGAAACTTATCAGAAATTTTATTTTCAATATGCTGTTCATAATAAATTTATTCATTATAAGAGCATAAATTTGATATGTACTGCTTTTTATTTATAAAACGAGTATATATATGATACTTATCAATTTATTAGAAAAATAAATTTCAAACATTTTGTAAAAATTTATAATATTTTGAAAATAAAGGGTTTCTTGTATTATGCAAAAATGACAATTCAAAATACATTTTATACATTCCAAATAAAATTTTTTGACCATCCATTAACACATTTGAAAGAAAATTTAGTTCTTATATTCATTAATTCACATCATGAAAGAAGGTGGATTGGTAGCAAAACAAAGCGGCCATTAACATTTAAACTAAAAATTAAGTTGGTATGAAGTAGCATCTTGATAATGCTGAAAAAGGACCTGCCTGCTTTTAAACTTGTGTGATTAATCCAATACCATTCTACTATTAAATTATAACTATTGCTCGCCGTCTAAAGGATAATTTTTTACTTTTTATATTGATCCAGTCCATCATGTTAAATGGATTTTATGCTAAATAATATTTTTAAATTAAACGAGTCTTCAAAACTGATGCCTTTATAAATGGTTATTTTGAGTGGAAACACTGATTTTGACAAAGTTTATTCCTAACTTCATAATTTGAAGAGGAAAAAAACACGAAATTTCGTAGATAATTTAATAAATGTTTACACTTTTGAAACCTTATAATGATCTAATATCAAGAAGATATTAAAATCCACGTTTTATAAATAATGATTTTTCAACTATGGGTTTGTTATTTGCTTATTTTGAAATGTACGTTTTTTGGAATTACACTGATAAATAATTGGTATGTAACATTAAATTTCCGGGAGGGGGCTTTTCTTAAAATGATCAGAATTATATATTGATCGACATTGCTTTTCAATTTGATTTGAACGCTAGTCCATATGGCGGTAAAATGCAACATTCACAATTTTTTCAACTAGAATACATTAAATAATGACTGGGTGTAATGTATGTGTATTCCATCACGCATTTGTGTTCATTTTCGGATTGAGAAAATTATTCATCGTGTTAAACTTTACTGATTTAATTGATTATTAGCCTTGGATTGTGAAATTCTACGGCAATTCCTAGAGACAATTTTGAGACTGGAACGGAAAAGATCATTTATCTTCCATTTCGTTATAAAAAAAAAGTAATATCAGAAATTCTTTACTTCATGAAATTGAAACGGAATGGTTGTAACAAAATTGTAGGTGTTACTTTAATAATAAATGAGTTATATTAATTGCTTAATATACTAAATTTTAAAAGAGATTTGTTGCTTCTCATTCAAAATAGCTACCAATTTTTTCATTCTAATGACGTTCGTTTAAAAATGACTTATTTTAAACCGAATCTAGTGTTTTTTTTTTAACTACATTTATGAAAGATAAGAAAATACGCTTGTTATTGTGTGTGTGTGGGTGGGAAAATTGAATAACAACTTTCGTAACTTTTAAATTTAGTAATGGATGATAACTGTCTGGAGAGCCAAAAAAAGATAAATTGCTAAAAATTTCTGAAATTCAGCTTTGAAGATCATCTCCGCTGTTGATAAATAATGATTACTTGAATACCAAATTTTGAACTTGGTGTTTTTAGTTCGTTGAGATTTTTCTCTTCTTTTTCAGTTCGAATATTTTCTAATGGTGACTAGTGAAAAATCAAGGTTCTGAATAATTGTAAAGTTTTTACACAATGAGATGAATGATATATTGACACTTTATATTTTGCAATCTATATATATCTGAGCATTTTTTACTTAATGTGGATTGATTGTATTTAACTCTGAAATCGGCCACAAATTATCAAGGTAATTTGGATCTATTAAATATAGTTATTAAAGCAGTCACGATTTGTGCAAAATTAATTGATTAGAAGGAATACTCACGAAAAGTTTAATTTGTTATATGAAGATAGAAATGCTTCAACTTAATGTTGCAAATTAATTTCAAAATCAAAATTTAGTATGATTTGATGAATTTTACACCGAAAGGATACGTTTAAATTCGTATTTCAAATCTTTCTAGTGTCACTAGCATACTGTATCGCATTTGGGAAGAGATAGCATTTTGGTTCCTTTATACGCTCTATTTATCTTCAAACGTGTTCGCATCTCGAGCTTATGGGATGTAACGTTCACTCTTAAGATAAAGGAATAGTCAATGGCTACATTACGGTTTCTTGATATCCCGTCTGAATTGTCTAATCGCGCCGCTTTAAATGACATGCATGCTCATACATCCACCCATGATAACATCTGTGCACACTAAGTACCCATCTTGTCTGTAAATTGATAATTCCGCGTACAAATGTGGGATTTTTTCAAGTGCCCCTTACTTTTCATATATAAACACATTCATTGATATTTTCGAAACTTTGTAGGTATGAGAGAGAGAGGTTTAGAACATATTAGTTAAAATACTCAACTATTAATCTCGATGTTCAGTCCTCCTGCCAGAAATATATTTAGTTCAATGTAATGCAGACAAATAGCTTACTTGCTTAGAGACCACCCTGAGAAAGCCTATTTCGAATTATTTGGCTTGATATTAATCGTCCTGTTGTCAAAAAAAGCTTCATTCGCTAAAAAGCAGTTCTGCCTCGACGAGCTATGAACAGGATATATCGGTTATCAGTAACACGTAGACGACATTACCCTGGTACACCAAAAAATTGAACTACAACTGCATATATTCGTATACTCTATTATGATTTCGTCTATTACTAATATCCATTTACACAACGTAAATGGCTACAATTTCAGCCTGAATGACCAATGGTAACTTACACTGCGATTATTTTTGCGCCATTGGTATTCAAAATTAATTATATTAAAATTCAAGGGTATTTAAAATCTGTAGAAATTTTTGAAGATACATTTAAGGTACACTTAATGCTGTATTAACATGTCCTTCCATGGTTTGCCAGGTGCTAGATTTAACTTTAATACTGTGGGTGGGGTACATGTTGGTTAGGCTATATATCTCCTAAATCTAAGATCTTGAAATACCACTTAACTCTTAGATTATTTTCTAAATTTATGGAGCATCACTTTACTTCTTCTACTTTTAAAAGTGGTGGCTTACTACCATTAAAGTAAACATCTTGTTACTTATTAATAAAAAGTTTTTTTGCTCTGGATTTATGGTCATTTGTTCTTGGATTTAATTTTTTCTGGATACCTAAATTTTGTACATTTGATTTTTCCTATATGTAGTTGCATATCAGTAAATATATAAGTACTTTTAATATAAAAAATTTATTCTCTATAAGATTTTTTCTCTTAGTCAACCAGAATGCCTACTGTAACAATTTAGTATAAATATTTTAAATTTTGAAAATAAGAAGATATATGAAAAGAAATTAGCTAAAATAATCAATAGCTTTTTAAATCGGATTTTGATACAATGTTATTTATTTAGTGACAATGTGAATATAAAAACAAAATACCATAATTACTAACATTCTAGGGCTACTTAAAATATGATTTATTTTTCATAAATGTTTCGAAATATCAATATTTTATTCTTACTAATTCCTTATTTTATAAATCATACCTTAAGAAGTCCATTTTCTTTCCAAAAACACTTTTATTTACTAAGCTTTTTTTCCCCAATTTCTATTTTGATCGTTATTGATCCAAAACTTCCTTGCTCGTAATTGTTTTCTTTAGCATTGACACACATCCTGTATTTTCATTTGCCTTTCTTACGATGTGTATGGAGAAGTTCAGAACTTAACAAATAACCTGTTCTGCAGTAAAATCCCAAGTGTGCTTATAACTTTATCGTGTTTCACGCGTCTTACATTTTCCTTTTGCCTTTTTCTTTTAAATCGGCTTAATGTGATAAAAAGCGAAAAATTTTAAGAACTATTTAAAGGAGCCGGCGTTCCCATAAATTTTAAAATGTCACCAACACAAGTGTCAGTTATCTTCCAAATAGATAGTAGGTAGAAGAGGGTTGCTTTTTCTATTTGTATTTATATTTTCTTATTTAAGCTTTGCACATATATGGATGAGTAGAAGAAGGTATCCGCGTTTCTGGCGACGTTTTCAATTTGGAGTATTAAATTAGAATATGTGGGCACTCTTTTTCTTTGAATTATTCTCCATTACTAATTTATCTTAATGATCGGCTTTCTTTTCCTAAATTTTATATAATAAAATCTAGGAAAAGAAAATCAGATAGAAGATAGATAATAGTTTTCCTAGATTTTATTGATATAATATTTACTAAATTTCGGTAGATTAAAGGCAAAATGATTTTAAATGCACATCATTAATTTTTTTAATCGTACTAGATTTTTTCTGCTTTAAAATTTGACATTTGGCAGTTATTTAATCTTCTATAAGCTACGTAGTATTTCTGAATTAATAAAATTTTTCATTAAAAAAAAGTTAAGAATGCCAACTTTTGTGAAAAAATTACGTTTGGAAAAATTGATATTTATTATTTTGTTTAACGATAAAACGATTTACTTATATTTGTTTAAACACTCGCTTAAAAATTATAAATGAAGTCTCACACGTATAAACCTGGTAAAACTAATGGAATGAAGAGTGGAAAGCTCGAAAGTTCCCTTTAGTTAACAAGTTATTTAATATTGAAATCGAGAAGCCTTTTTCGAGTTAAAATGTGTTAAACTATCCTTGTATTGGGAAATCTGCAAATAGGGACTTTCTTTAACTATCAAAAACTATACCTCGTCAAAAATATAATATATTAGGTTGTGGGGAAAAAGTAATCCATTGTTTTTTCGGTAGACGCTTGTAAAAATCGGTATCTCGTGAGGTATCGATCGAACGATTTCAGGTTTATGCTCATTGGAAAGGTGAGATTTGACACCAAAAAATTCTCTTGCTGTTTTTATTTGATTCATTTAGTTGTGAGTTGCAAGGTGTGAAAAATTGAAAACAACAATCAGAAAATTCGATACATTTTACAGTAAAACTTTTATAGTGGTAAAAAATGTAAGCCAGGTGGCTAAAATTGTGAAAGTTGTTTATTGTCCCGATACTGTAACAGCCGGTTATATGCAATTTTGGTTTCCGTTCAGCTATTTTTGATGTTAAAGATGTACCAAGTATGGGTGAAGCTCCTTGAAAATGTTGATAAAATATCAAAAATTATCGAAGTTGACCGCATGTTAGCAGTCGTAGCTTCGCCTAGGACCTAAAAACCTTCCTTAAAACAATTTTAAACCATTTTACAATGCGAATCCGAAACAAGTTACATAAAGTTGACCTAAATATAATGGATTTCTTTTTTCCCAACCTAATATTTTTCATTAAAAATTACTTGTAAACATGTAGAAAAGAACAGATACTTTACATGTTTTTCTTTACCTTCAGCCATAGCTTCGGCGTGGAATTACGCTTCGATGACTATTTTAAAAGACGTAACGATATCACTTTCATTTTTGAAGCTATCAGTTTTGGATCATCATAGTATAAGATTTTATGCAGTGAGTTCAATTCATTGTTAATTACAGTTTAAATTAATCGAAGATTTAGATATCAAAATTTTGAAATGAAACATTGCCTGAGTTAGCTTGAGATCAACATTAATGCTATAAAAATAATTTTAATCCATTTCTTGTGTGTGCAGCCGTCTTCATTTCAAAGAGCAAAAATTTGGCAAATGATCAGAATAGAGATTTTTGTGTAAATTTTTTTTTTGTCACACTAAATAGCTGAAAATTTTTTATTTTATTCGTTTAGTGAACAAATTTATGTATGCAAATTTTTCGACGCTGGCCTTGTCATGCATTTTCGTTTTGTTGATTCAACATTATAAAAGGGAAGTACTATGACATTTTAGTGTTCTATCAGATATGCTTCTTCTGTTAATTGCCATATCTTGAAAAGTTTCATTGCATTTTCTAAATTTGGAATTTTTTTTTTACGCCTCATTAATAGATATTAAAAAAAGGGAAGACACCTGAAAGATTTCACTAAAGAGAGAGTTTCTTAGGGGGGACACAAAAGCATTTTAAAATGATGTAGCTTTATCAATAAATACATGTATTGATACAGTCTGGAGGAAATTCGAAAGCATGTCGTATGATTTGTGGAAGTAGATAAAGCTCATGATCTGGGATAAGATTTCTTTTGAATATTGAACAAGCGATTTATTTCATTTTGTGAGATTTAAAGGGATTGCATTTTACAGTTTGCTTTAGCATTTATACTGATTTTCAATTGTTTTCTTAAAATACTCAGTTTTTAAGGAGGAAAATAATATGTTTTTGAATTTGTTGACTTAGCTTTCTACTATTTACTATAATCTCCTTGTTAACGTTTAATGTTCATATTTCAAATCTAAATTTACAGAGTTTTTGTCATTAATTAGCCAATTTAAAATGATCCTGAAAGGCAAAACATAGAACTGAATCTTATCAGACTTGGTAATCATTTACTGGTTGTTATCGAATTTTCTTTTCTGAAAAAATTTCAAAAAGACACTATCAGTGGGGACTGGCCCATTATGAAGCATTTTTTAACCAAAAGAGACATGAGATAAGTTCAAAATGGTTTCTATCCTTTTTAAAATGGAAGGATTTTGAAGGTGATATTTACCATTTTTTGAAAAGATGCATTTTTCACAATAGCTCTTAGCATATCAGGAAGAATGTATCACATCTTTCAGTTCTGACAAATTGTTTATCTTATCTTTATAAACAATGGCTTGAGTTAACCGTTAATCTTAAAGCAATTTGGGAAATATCTTCATGGCTTAATATTACATGCAGCATCCGGATAATGATGACTTTTTGAACTTTTTCGTTAAGATATATGTATTCGTTTTGGCAAACAAATAATGATTGCATGATCTGTTGGTGATTATTAAGTTAATAATGTGTTACGGTTATTATCCTTTGCGTAACAATTTTTCCCAAAAGTTTTAGCTTCATATAAATACTATGCCAAACCTTAAACATACATATTATAAAAATTATTTTCTTGAAAACTAAGTATATTTTTACTGACTCTTGAAAATGGAAATAAAATATATAAAAATGTTTTTTCTGTTGAGAAGTGATATGGTTATGATATGCATTTAGAACACATTTATTAAGACGAGAATCTTTCAATCAGGTTTCAACTTTACTTCCCTTTTCCAGTGTGTTCTTTATTTGTGTAAATGAAACCAATGTTTTTGCTTGGAAAGGAAGTTGCTTCCTATTACTTGCGCAGCAAATTAACCAGTTTCACAAGGTCCATGAATTATCGACCGCGAACTTTTCTCATATCGATAGGAGCGGATACAAGAGTTCAAAAGTTAACCTCCGTTTTACCGACGTCCACTTAGGAGGCTCCTCTTGGGTAGTGACATAAATGTAACCGATTAGACCTAAAATCTTATCTAAATCGTTCTAAAATTGAAAATATCCTGAAGCAATCTTGCTTGTGTCAACCTAGAACTATCGGCAGCTAATTAGTAAAGATTACTCGACATATCAGTTATCGTTTTTTCAATTATAAATCAATTCTAACAATTGTTTTCACTGTATCAGTTTAAGTAGTTTTAATTTAAGTTAAATATTTTTTATTGATTTAATTAATAATATTTTTAATTGTCATTGTATTTTAACAGTGTAAATTTGATTACTCATTTTTTGTTTGTAAACTTCAAATGCAATTTAAAAAATGTGTATTTCTATTTTTATTTCATGTAGAAAAAATCTTTCTATGTATCGAAATGCGTTTGAAAAGAAAAATTCTCAATAAAAATGTTATAAAATTCTATAATAAAATCTATAAATGTTTTTCTTTATTACAATCGGGACTCTCTTAATATGGCGTCCTTTTAATGTGTAATTTCTGTTATTGTAGACGAATTCTCCTTTCACGTCTGAATTAAATGGAATTCATTGTGGAATACATCATTTAACGTGTACCATATGTCGTACTATGCGAACAAAGATTTTTATTGTTTTCAGGAAAATTTTTTTAAAAAAATATAAAATTGAAAATGAATTTTTGAACATTTCTTCGTTTGTTAATAATTTCGTCATGTACCGTTTTTGTAAAAACATCTGGCATCACACAGCTAGTATAAAAAGTTTGAAATTTTAAATTTGGATGTAATATATATACTTTTCATTTTATTGTATTTTTATGTACTATCGTTTATACTTTCGTGTTTAACGTTTTTTTAATGCTCAATAAATTACGTTAAATTGTTTTTTTACTTATTATATTTTAGATTCATAAATAATACACTATTTTTAATGTGGACAAAAATTATTTAGTTTTGACTGTCTCTATTTAACAAGTATCGACTGTATCACATATTTAATGTATTCAGAATAGTTATTGTTTGCACATTGTTACATTTACACTACACTATTTTCATTACAGATATCCAAACTTTAAACATTTGATACATGGCTGTCAGTGTTCAGAATATATTAGTGTAATCAGATAGTTTTCAAGTCAATTTTCAATAAATTTATTGTATTATCAATCGTATTTGGGGATAAAATTTAAAAAACGAAGTCAACTAAAAACACATTGTTTATTTCTTTCAATAGTTATTATGTATGCCAAGATCTTTTCAATAGGTATACATAACTAGATGAGTGTACTTATTCACAAAAAATAGGCATATTTATCTGAATATTTAAAATATTTCCAATCATCTTTACTCATCTGAATTTTTTTACTGCACTCTAGTCAGAACCTATGTTTACTAGAAGTCCCTGTGCAGTTAGAATAGTTAACTAAAAAACAATTCGAATGTATAAGCCGTATATTATATTAATTAGTAACATGTCACAAACTTTCATTCCTTTCGAAAAAAAATCTTTTTATATTATGAATAGATACGTTTATAACGTCGAGTCTTGCATACTTGATGTGTGTTACACAACTTTTCATGTATTTCACCAGGGGGCGGGAAGAAATAAGATTGGTTTCTAGTTTCTTTAACTTTTAGCCTATATATATTGTTAGATATTATTCTAGTACATTATTTATGTATGAAAAAAATAGCTTCTTCCAACTTTTTAAACCTTTGGACTATGATACATCTGGTATTTCATATGTTGTATGCTGTTCTTGAAAAGTAAAAGAATAACTGTTTCTGTTAATTCCTTGAACAACTTGTTGTCATCCTTACTTTATAGTAATTGTTTTCGTTTCCTTTTTGTAAAGTTTGAGACCGAATCCTCGATTAAAGGTGTGGATGTTGATTGGTATTTCATTTCTTCCAATTCACGTCTAAAATTGTCTCCAAATGTTTACAGAATTCCATCCCAGTTCATCTCAAATAGCTCTTTGTCCTTGAAGAAATAAATCCAATTCTAGAATTTATTGCTTACAGTATGATAAAAATGCTGAAAAAAATCACTGTATTGTCTTGCTTTTTCTTATTTTGTTCTTAATTTAGAATTTTTATTAACTCAAACTCACATAGTCATGGAAATATTATTTAATTGTTCTTATATTTTAATAAATATTTTTGTCTTTTTTGGCAGTAGGATGTAATTTCGAAGAAAAAAAGGATATGTAAACATTTTTTTTAAAAAAAAAATTACGAATGAAAGAGAAAGGTCATTTCTAATCATTCGGGTTATCATCTAACCTTTCAATTACTTTCCCTTCCTGTCTTTCCTCGTTCTGCTAAAATTTACTGTTTAGAAGCAAAATTTTTTCAAGATAGTTCAACAATTTATCCCCCCTTCTTTTTTTTCATAACCCTCCTTTTGATAAAAAGGTACACAGACACACCATCCCTTTGTATTTTCGACGTTACACATTTTTTCTCGTTTTCCTTCCACTGACTGTGGCACCCAATGTGAAACAGGTGGAAAAAGCATCTCTGGGATAATATAGCGTGTGGTCACATACAAAAAATAAACTAAAAAAGAGCGTGGCATACAGCTGCTTCCCCGGCTTCCGTTTAGGGACTCTTCAATCCGTTATTCTGCGGCAACCATTCCCTTACCCATCCTTTGAAATAAAGGGGGGAAAATAATAATCTTTCACATTCTGTGCTTGGTGCATCTATAAACGCCGAAATTCGGTGGCTAAGTGGTGTGGGTTTTTTCGATAGCCCCCTTTTTCCCCCTGAGCTTTTACTTCCGTTTATGTGGCAAGGAACAGTTTTAACTTCGCCGTCTTTGTTTTATGGGTAGCTTCTCAAGTATCCTCACTTGATAGATCAGTTGGTTGTGTCTAATATTGTTCCATCCGCCATTTTTTTTATTGTACTTTTTATATTTTTTCCTCGCAATGGAATTTGTGATTTTTATTTTGAGTTCAGTATAGGAAAAGGATATTTGATATTTATTACAATGCGACGAAAATTATTCTTCAAAAATTTTTGTAGTATTTAATACTTTATTTTTTCGTGTATTTTCTTAAACTTTTCACTGTGCACAATTTCGTTGTCAGAAGCTGTACATTCAATATAATAATATACATTCTATCTTGTCTATGAAACATACTTTAATTTCCAGCATTTTTTACCTAAATAATTTAAATGTTTTTATGCTATGTGTGTTTTATGATTCATGATAAGTTAGCTCTTATTTCAGAGAATATTAAGAAATTTTGAGATTTTCTTCAGTTTTTCTTCTTTGTGCTATTGGAATTATTCCACAAATTTTCACTTCTGTTTCCGTATTAAAGTAATTGCCATTCTCTTGAAACTTTAGAAATTACGGTAAACAAAATAAAGAGGAAACAAATGCTTTTATAAATCGTGTGTTGTAACTTTGAATTTCCCTTGTAACGTCATTAGAAAATCTGCATATATTATCGTTCTTTGATTTAAACTAACGCTGTATTTTTTCTAGAAACTCTAAATTGCTAGCTACAATGCTCCGAAAGAAAAAATTATTAGAATTTCAATTTTATTAATGGAAATAAAAATTACTGGTATTGAAAAAAGTATTTAAACTTTACTGTTTTCTTTTTCCGTGTTATATCTGCAATACTTTATAGCCTGTTTCTTTTTATTAGTGTCATTACTTGAAACATCATTCGTGTGTGTATTTCTCTCTATATAAAGCACTGAATAGTATTGCAAAGAATTTTCTTTCAAATAAGAGTACTGAAACATTTAAACAATAAGTAATAAACTTGTTTCTTCCTACAAATCTATATTAACTTATAAAAAACAAAATCTAATAATTTGGGCTTTTGGATAGGACAGTAAATATCGTGCATTTATTTATTTGCTCGAAGTTCCTACTCCATTAAATGAATGATATTAATTTCTTATTTTAAAGTCTTTTAAATTGGTATGAATGGATTATTTATTTTATAGAATTAATGGGAAAGTTGGAATACCTTAATGTTTGGATGCCTTTAATGAGCCTAAAAATTGTAAGTCACGTGTGACAGTTGTGTTTTTTAAAAATATTATTTCATTTATTAGTCACCATTCTTTAGAACGAGATTCTTGTATGAACCATTCTTCTTTCTTAATTAATTATAACTTCAAAATGAAATATTTAAACAAAAAGACTCGATTGAAGAAGTTTTCTAAATTATCATTCACATTAAAAGTTTAATCGCCTTCCTCAAAATTGGCGATAAGAAAGTCCAGAATGAGATTCAAGAGCATAAATTTTTCCTGTCTCCAAAAACAGAGCGGAAATTATTTATTTTAAAAGGCGCGATAAGAAAGAAGGGAAGAAAAAAAATTTTTTCTTCTTTTTCCTGAAGAAAGAGAGATCCTCTCGGTGGCTGATCTCGATCTTCTTCTTGGCGCCAGAAGTTGGCGATGAGTGCGTTTTTCTCTAGTAGTAACCTGCTGTTGGTGCCTCTCGCTTCGGATGGTGGATAATGGCTTCTCCCCCGTTTCCCCTTTCTATCCTTAGTATCCTCGCAGTGGTGTAGCAGCGAGCAGCTGATGATATTGGAGATTTTTTCTTTTTGGCGAATGTGTATGCATTTCATTCAAGAATGACGGTTTTTCCGAATTTCTAGTTTCGAAATGCTCATTGTCTATTGTGTGTAGTTCTTCAATGGTGAAAGTGTATTGCGGAGCTCGTTTTACCAACTTTTTGCAATGTTTACTTTTGAGAATGGTAGTGCTTCCAATCTGATGGGGCAGCTAAACTTTCCCGAACTTCGGGGCAATAACGCTGGTACCCCTAATATTGGATATAATAATTCTGTACCTTACAATCTACATTATCAGGTAAGTTTCTTTCTTCCTGTTCGTGCAAAGCTCTTTTTTTTTTCTTATCTTATGTATAGAATTAGGATAGTCAGTTTTTATGTACTAATTCATATTTTCGAAAAAATTCTGGAAGTTAAAAACTTTTATTTTTGAAAACACAGATTAAATAACAAGAATATTTTCATTTTAATTTTACGGGAGAACATGTGTAACTGAGAATGTTAGTTATTTGATAACTTTTTATTTTGTTGTAACCATTAAGTCTGGTGACAAGTTTTGACCACTAAATTTTTCGCAGCGTTATATTTTAACTTTAAACAATCGACATAATATTCATGTCAAGATGAATGTGTTTTATGTTTTTGGGCATTTTGTTCAAAAAGTACTTTATCGATTATATAAAATATTCTATTTTTTAAAGAAAAATATTAATTTCTTTATCTTAATTACTACAAAAATTAATCATTTTTTTTTAATTTTAGGTATATTACGTATCATAAGAGACAGAACATTATTAATGTTACTGAAAATCACGTGTAACAAGACTTTAAAAATATAGAATATATATATATACATTGTAATAAGTAAAAAATTAGATATAGTTATATTTCTTTTTATTACTCCCTGACGTAAAGAGTTAAAATATAACGCGTAAAAAAATTATCTGAATTGATTAAAAATACTCAAATTTATATTTGACATTTATCAAATGTATTTCGTTTTCTTGTTTCTTCAATGTATAGCTTTTCTCGGTAAATAAATTACTTGCAAATATGAAACTTCTTATAGAGAAAATTAACATTATATATCCTTATTTCTTATTTTATTTATTTGACTCAAACACTTCTAGCTTGTAATATTCATTTCCTATTTAGACATTTTTATCTTAAAATTCTTTCCTTTTTTTTACATTTACTGTAGAAAAGAATTTTAGCATTGTAAAATATTATAAAATATTTTATTTGAGGAAAATTTTTTGGAAGAAAATATTTATTTATTATTTTTTTCTTTTTTAGTCTTAAAATAAATTATATGCTGCTACGGTTTTAGATTTCGTATGAATTTCAACATATTAATTCTTAATTAAATTTATTATTCGCCATCAATTGAAAAAAAAAACACTTCTACTTTATATATGTGTGTGTATATTATATTTATATTCTGTTTTTATTTTCCATTTTCTTATTCCCTATTTAACAAAATATAAATCACACTTAATGATGATTATAATTTTTGTGTATTTTATTTCAATTTATTGCATAAATATAATTTTACATCTTTTGTCCTATCTGTTACTATATCCGAATTATTAACAACTTTAAATAGGTAATTTTACAATGAGGAAAATATACAAAAATATTTTTTTTTCTTTCTTCTTTTTCTCTTTGCTTTGTTGTACTTAAATTTCGCAATTTTATCTCGAAAGGTTATTTATAACAAATGACAAATATTCGAATCTCCATTAATTCACATGAAATTTTCCCTAGAATTATACAAAACACATGTTAAAAAAAGAAAAGAGTTACTATTAATCTTGCTTTTTTGTGTGGTAAAGGTGAGTCGATTTCAAGGTTATATACGGGTATGTAAATCGACCGCGGTAGCGACTGAACCTAAAAATTCTAAAAAGTCCCTAGGCCAGATGGCTTGTAGCCACCGTACGAAACTATAGGACCCCTCTCCACCTATCCTTCCTCCCGTGCAATTTCCCAAAATTCCTCCCCCATCCATTTTTATTATTTTTTTTTATTTCCCCCCTCAAACAGACGAGCTTCCGGCCTATTGAGCCCGACTCTAATCGGAACGGACGTGCAGGGGAATTTTAATTTTTCTTTGGGGCGGATTTTGGCTGTTTAGGACGCTGAACCAGAGGCTGATAAATAATGTGGTGGAACCGTTGTTTATTGTGGTCGCATAGTTTTATTTTCTTTTGGAAAGGAATCACCCCCCGTGTCATGAATGTCTCGTCTACTATGACTGTCATGCTGTCCAATCTCATTGTGAAATCACTTATTTATTAAAATCGTAATTTTGCAGGTTAATAATATTTTTCGCATACACCATTTTCATACGGTATTTCTTCACATACCCGATCAAATCACTATTAAGTCACGAGTTTTTATTGCAACTTGTGTGTTCAAACAGTTGCATTTAAAAATATGAAATTCGTAAAAAATTTTATTTATTTTTAAAGTGATATTTATTATTATTTTGATTACTTAAATTTTTTCGTGTGCTTAAAGATGTCGTTACCTGTGCTGTTTACTTCAAAATTTCCGAATACTTCTCTTTGTCATGTTCTTCCTGTATCTTACGAGGCCTTCAAAATTGAAGTTTCAATTAAAATGGCCATAAAAACAGAATTTCTAGAAAAACATTATCAAACTTATTAGTAATTTACAGATGCCCATAAAATTTTATTTTACTCAAAAAGTTAAAAAAAAAAAAAAAAAAAAAAAAAAAAAATTCACCTTTAGTTGAAATTAATACTGTATTCAACCTTGTTTGTGGAAAAAGGCTTAAAGATATCAATTCAAAATTAAAATTAAATAACAAAATATTTTGCTGAATTAAAGGTGAAGTTTTTGAACTTATTTCGCAAACGAAAAATAAAATTCTTTCATTTTTTTTTCGTTAACAAATTCGATAACATTTGCTAAGTAGTTTTTTTTTATGGCCATTTGAAAGTTCGACGATGATTATAGAAACGGAGAAAAACTTGTGAATCTCAAACTTCATTTAATGTAATTGAAAATGTTTACATTTTGTTCAACAATGAATGTAAATTCGGTGAAATAATTTCCCCCATTCAACTGAAAATAAACGGATGCTTAATATATTTACTACGAAATAAAAATTTCTTTAATGAAATGTAATGTAATTAGATTCTTACAACTTTGCAAAACATATGATAAAATAGTACTTAATGTAATGCTAAAGTGCTCGAGTCCTATCTGGTATCGAGTATAGAGATTTAACATTCTATTAAGATAAGAGAAAACTGTGCTAAAGCAACATTGAAAATGCAGGCGCTCGCTTGCTCTTTCAAAATAGGTAACGTTATAGCACAAGTTGCGCATTGCGTGCTTATCATTAATTTGTACGAATTGAAAAAAAATACAGTTTAATGTATTTGCTGATGAGTTTTTTCGTACATTTAAAAAAAGTTGATCTGCTTAGTTTTTGTCCAAATTTTTTATTCATTTTTTAAATTTTAATATTTCATTAGGCATGACGAAATATGAATTTCATAATATCAAAAATTTATGAGTCTTTAGTTGTAAAAAATATATATTTTTTGTTTTGAAGTACATAACGTTTGTTTATTTCTGGTTCAAAATTATAATATGATATCTAAAGATTTTGTATGTGTTTTTATGCGAAAAGCAGCAAAATTCAGTTTATGACTGTAAAAAATATTTTGCTGTACCTATTTAGCAGCATATTTTTCACAGTAGAACATCTGAATTTCTTGCTGATTGTTGTTTATTATTGATTGGCGTTGTTTTTATAACAAAACTACCCAATTTCTATTGAATATTATTTATGTATTATATACGTAACAAACTCATTATGCTCTAAATATCTTAAAAATTGCTTTAAAAAATGAATCATTTTCTGTAGAAATTGTAAACATAAATAACAAAGTGTGCAATGGAGAAAATTGGTAATACTTTAATGGACACTCCATCGGACATGGCTCGAAGTTTTTCAAATTAATAGGAACTGCATCATAAAATACGACCTGCATCGTCGATGCCGCTTGTATTTTAGTGCTAATTGTAAATAAGTTTTCGTATTTATTTGATTAGCAATATATATATATATATATATATATATATATATATATATATATATATAATGGTTTCACCTCGCCAGTTCAGGAAGTAAGAATTTTTAAAAAATGACTTTGGCAGATTTTATACTCCCAATGGAGTAATAAAAAATTTATTTTTTATTTGCTGTGTGAAACTTTATATCTGAATAAAAGTTTTGAGTTTATGATGGCCAAAAATATAATTTTTATCTGCCAGAAGCTATAATTTCTGTCTTAGATTTTCTTTCGAATCAAATGATTGCTTTTGTGCCTGTTCTATTTCGTATCTTGTTATTTCTCTACTGTAGGAAAAAAGGCAAGCAAATTGATAGGCGTGTTCATTCTTTTTGTTAAGTAACAATGAAAATATCAAGTGATAGCTACATGAACAAATAGATAGCATTTTAATTGCCGAAAGAATAAACTGGATATTGTTTTGATTACTTTATAATTGTTAAAATTGTCTTACTGTGTTTCGAAATTATTCCCTGTTATTTATTATATTTCCTGTTATTTTATACATAGCTTACGATCCGTTTTTTTATTTTTGTTGAAACCCTTTAAATGATGTGACTGAACACTTGCTTCATTTAAGTGGGCCAATGTTTCACTTGCTTCATATGTTGTGTCCCGATAGGTGCACATGTTGCCAATCTGTGGTCGGCTCATGCCTATGCAGTATGAAATGAATTCTCCTATGCCGAGAGGGGCCATTCACTTGCAGCTTGCGTGATGCCAATCGCCACAAGTGGCAAAAAAAGTGCCAGCTGCTCTTTTGGCCTTCTCAATTTGCACCTGGCTTCTGGAATCCACTTGGCTTCTCAGTCCGAACTTTTGTCTTTCACCTCCAAAAAATTAGGGAGGGAAAACAGAACAACCTGTTTTTATTTTATTGTTGTCATTTTTTAAATATCATCTGTAGAGCAGTACATTTCATTCTTATTTGCCTACCTTATTAATATTCTGCGTTATAGTTTTCATAGGAAGTTAGTTACATTGCTGATACATTATAATTTCAACATGTTTAGGTCCTATTTGCATGATTCATAAATATTGAGGTTGTTTGAATACTCCCGCATCAGTTTTTCCGAATGTTTCTTAATACCATATTTTATTAGAATTTTTTTATTATTCATGACATGTGTATATTTTATAAGTATAAATTCACAAAATATTCTTTATTTTATAAAAAGAAAACATTCAAAATGTTCTATTTATAGAAATTTTGGGTATTTTATCTTCTATTGTTTATCAATCATTTTTTTATTTATTCAGAATATGAAATTTTATAAGAACTTCCATTTAAAAAATTTTAATGTGATGTTCAGCCTCACAGTGAAATAAAAAAAAAATCTATATCCTTAAATAATATCATGTCCATTATAAAATCTGAAATTTTAGCCAATTACTCTTCTTGTTGTTTATTAATTAGAATAAAAAAAAAAGAAAAAATCGATACTCTGAATTTGTCGTTTTTTTATGACACTAAAGTTATTTGCAAATAGGGATATTAATTGGCGCGAGATCAAATTTCAGTGAATTCGGTGCGCCCACTCCCCTCTTTTACTTAATCACTGTATTGCGGCTCTCTTAATCCCCATTTCCTTAACTCTTTAAGAGATGAAGTCTTTCCCCTTTTCTACATTTCACGTTGCTTCACTTTATTAATGCTCGGAAACCGGTTAAAAAAAAATGAGACAGACGACCTTTCATATTTCTTCTACGGGAAAAGCAGCTGTTCTTGCATCCTAAAACAAATAATTCGGTTGCAATTTTTTTAATAATTTTTTCATTTTAATGCGTGCTGGCGCTTCATTTATGTTTCGCGGGTCACGTGCGGATGACCGTTTCTCTTCCTATTTTAATGAAGAGAATTGCTTTTCAGTATTACTCACCCATTTTTGAGTATTCACCTTTGCCGAAGAAGAATATTATTTTCTAGAAATTTGCATCATTAAAATGTTTCTTTTGTATCAATTCCAGGTTTTAGCGAATTTTGATCGCTTTTAAGGAAATACGAAAAATATTCTGAAATTCTATGCCATTTTATTAAAATATACGTCTGAATATGTGAATCTCTTAAAAACCTCAAAAAAAAGAAAGCTTATTCTGTTTTAAAAAGATTGAAGTAAATTATACGCTAAATTTAAAAATTATACAATAGAAAAATTACATTTTGATGAAATTTTTATGTGAATTTCAGATTATATACTCATACTCGTTATTACAATATTCCGTTTGATTTGTTGTTTTAAACATTTACTAATATCATTTTTTCTATAAATTTAAAATTTCACATTTCTTCTAGTTAATACACTATTTTCTGTACTACATATACACAAATGCGTATATTTTAGGGAAATAAAAGCATAATGTAATGTACATCCAGTTTTCGTAAAAAAATTAAACATTAAACACCAATCCTAAGCTCTAAATTAATAATTCTAAGCTCTTGAAAGTAAACAGAAAAATCATATAAGGTATATTTATTTGTTTATTTATACATAAATATATTACATTAAAAATGAAAAAATTTTTGTATTTGCGTTTTTAAAATAAAATTTAGATTGAAATAAACATTTTGTTTTTGATATACTTTATCTCAGGCACTCTTATGCATTTTATCCGTTTGTTTTTGTATGTGCGTGTTAATTGATTAAAAATATTACTATTCAATTCGGGGTTTTTATGCTACAAAAGATATCAATTCTTGAACATTCTTTTTGAAAAACTGTTTACTTGAATTTAGATTGAAGCTTCTAATTAATGTGCCAGTTACGTTTCTCAAAGAATTCTCAAGCGATTGAAACTAGGTGATTTTTTTTAATTGTTATTTTTCTTATTGAAAGCTTCCTTCTGAAAATATGTGTGCTATAAAACGCGTCTATTAATACACGATGGACCTAAAAAATGTCCATTTTTTATTATTATTTAGCTGAAGGGCACACCAGATAGACTTATCATTTCAGATCGCTTGATGATGAGCTACATTAAAGTCATTTTCTCCTTCCTGTGTTTACTCCAGTTCATAAACTTTCCTCCACCCCAAATACTGATAAGGTTACCGGACGAGTGTGGGGCTCCTTACGGGAAACTGGTTGTGTATTTAAACACGCTGTTGGAATTTTTGGTAGCCCTGTTTCTCGAAACATAGGACTCGTGGAAAAGTATGTCGTTTTTCCAGGCTTTGGGGTCATTAAATGTGATGAAACTAGGAACCTAAGTCATGTTGGGAAAATTTTCGAAACCTGGTTTGTATTAACCTCCTCTCTATCAATCGGAATGTTATACCGATAGGTGACTGAACTGTAAGCGCCTTCGAGCAAAAAATAATTCTGTTTCCCGTCGTCGATAATTGTGTATATGGCATAACTTGTTAATGTGTGTCCACGGGATGTTGAAATTCGAGTTTGTTGTGCAATAATTGTTCTTGGTGGACTGCAATTATTGGGGTTGGTAACCTGCCCTGATTAGATAAATCGAATAGTTCTTAGAACATAGTTCATCGGCGTAAACTTCATATTTTTAGGTCTTGGATTGTTAATCGTTTTTTTTTTTATTATTTTATAATGGAGTTATTTTATAAGTTCATATCATTTTCCTCCCATTTTTTTTCGAATTATTTAAGTGTTGAGGCTTGTCATTTCAGGTTAATAATTATGAACATGGCACTGGATTGATCTTTAGCTTCAAAACTCCGTTTTTAATGTTTCTAGTGTTATAAATTATGAAATCAAACCACGTGCAAAATACCATTTTTCTTGAATTTTTTAAAGAACATTTATGACTTGTTATATATATCTCCTTTAATAATAAGTAATTATTTTATCTTAAAGTGTGTTTGACAAGAACCCATAATTTTGATTATTGGCTTTGTTTCCTAACTTATTCAATACATATTTGTTTATTTATTTTTCAAATCTTAAGTAATCTCTAAGAATAGTCATATTACACTTTAAGAAATCCTATTACAATTGTGTGTGTGTGTGAATCATTGAACATGATGAATTTATCCTCTGATATCTTCTATTCCTTTTTAAAAGAATATATATATATATATATATTAAAAAATTTTATTCTTTGATGTATATAAAAATTCGTATTGCACTGTATCTTAAACTCATGATTACATTATTTTTTATATGGATTAGTAACACTGAATTCTCAAAATCTACACTGTTTATTACTATTTCTCTTTCTGCTGAGAGATAATTTGCGACTAATTATAAAGGGATTGCGAAACATTTAGATATGTGTGTTAATCTTCTTTGGGTTGCAAACTAGAAAGCCGGGAGCCTATCCTATGCCACCTGTAATATTGAATACTCGTCGCTTTACCATCTGTTTGGGCTTGGTGGACCGGAGTTCTACATCTCTCCCATATTCAGCCAGGTGGTGGTAAACGCTCTTTCACTAACCTGTTGGGCTCCACCTAAAACATTCGTCCCCCCTTTTCAGCCCTCCCCACTTTCCTATATATGTTATATTGAGAAACGGGAAGAGACACACTCTGTGGGCCTTGCATATATTCACATTTTCTGAAGATTTCTTAAACCTTTTATTTGGCTTTTGGGATTCGGTAATTTTTTTTTCTTTTTGAGAAGTGCTTTTTTACGAATGTTTTTTTTTCTTTCTTTGCACAAGTAGAGAAAAGCAATTTCTGTGTTTCTTTCCTCTGATTTTATTTTTTCAAGGATTGATACAGGATGTCCTTTTTCAGTTTTTTTTTTTTTTTTCTCCGGCGAATGTTTCTTTTTTTTTAGACGACCTGTTTTGAGGATGCTACTTTTTCTTTTTTGATAAATGCAGTAGCATTGCGCCATTTGTATGAATTTGTGTACTTTAGAGTGAGGCATCTATCTAAACATCTTAAATCGGATGGATGCCTTTCTTTACTTCCGATTATCCCCTTCTTGTATTGGAGATTATTATAATAAATGATTTCTGTCTTGGATTCTTATAAAAAAATAATTTCCTGTTCTGATCGCTGCACTTGTGTTTTTATTATTTCATAGGAATTTTTATGCTTAGCGCTCTTAAAATTCGTAAAATGTTATGATTTGTGAACTTTTTTTACACACATTTGATTGCTCGCATAAAATTTCAAATAATAATTTGAATATATTTTAACAACAAATAAATATTTGAAGAAAATTTAAAAAGAAAATGCTTTTATTTAGTTTTGATATTTTTACTTAAATGTTTTGATTTCTTTCATTTCTTCAATTAGATTTGAGAAACAATTCTTCCCATTATTCGAATTTAATTATCATGCTTATTTTTAGTGTTAGGTTAGCTTTGGTAATCAGTTTCACTTTTCTAAATAAGCAAAAATAAAATTGATTCATAAAGTGGCAAACAATTAGATTTTGCACTAAATGTTTTGTCATCTAAGAAATAAGATTTCGTTTTTGTTATCTTAAAAATGAACAAATCTAATGATACTAGATATATATTCTTCTATGCCTAGGTGATTAATCTAATTATCTATTTTTATCTAACATTCATATTACTATTCAAGACCCATTATTATTTTGAGATAACAGTTTTCCGAGCTATAAGCTTTGTAGATTTTCGTTTGAAAATTTTCAAGAGATCTTCAATAGAAGGAACCGAAATTAAACATTAGAATGCTTCTTTAGTTTCATCTCTCTTCCTTCCATTGATGAATGTTAGAAATTTTTAGTAACTTTCCATGAGAGATCAAAGTAAGTTCGTTTTACACTCGAGACGGAAATTCTATTGGTTAACCAACGCACAAATATTTATATGAAACTTTGACCCTCTTCTTCAGTTTTTTTTTTCCTTATTACCGCCAAAGTTCTATTTTTAGATGTTATATCTTACCACTGTAAAGGAAAACAATACACAGTTGAAGACTGAAGATTTTCTTTCCTTTACAGTTATAAGTCAATGTTTGGGAAATAATCCGCCTTTTAAATAACAGTGAGAAAACACAAGGATTGAAAAGAAATGTTGCCGCATCTTATCCAAATAAATCGTATCTCTGTATAGGCGAACTATTGTGAACACGCAAAGCAGTCGTCTGTTCTTTATGTGTCTACCACATAATGACATGAGCTTAAAATACCTAAATATTATAAAAATTGCGTATAAAGCTTCATTTTGCATTTTATATATGTACTTCATTGTTTTTAAAAGAAATATATAAAGTTTCATTTTCTGTTCTATATATTTAGCGCAACAGTTAAAAGCTTAAATTCTCTCTCTTTCATTTATCCAACATATTTATTAATTTAAAAAGATTTTGTTGTATTCATAATTCTGAAACTTTTTATCAAGTTAAGAGTATACATTGAAGAAATTTTAAATTTACTTTTTTCTAGCTTTGATACATAATAATGTAAAGATGTAAACAGTGAATATAAGTAAGTTAGTTAATAACTATCAATTTGAACATTGATATTGAAAGTAGTTTTCATGAATATGAACGTTTTTATGCAATAAAAGATTGTTGCATTTGGGGATGTATTCCTCTTATCAAAACCAATTATGTAACTCTTGTATGATGCAGATATCCATAAGCGAAATAAACACATTGATAAACTATCTTGTCACCGTCAAAGTAAAAGTTGATTGTACGTTTGTTAACAAAATTTTACAAAGATGTTGAAAGGCTATTTTGTCTATTTTTCTGCATCCAAATTACGCTTTAAATTATTAAATAAATTCATGATAACACGAAGCTTGAGGTATATAACATCGAAGAAACATGTCTGAGAAACAATAAATTATTACAGGACTGACCAATCATATACTGATTAAATAATAAGTAGATATGCTTGTTCTAATATCTGATTTTAATCATTTAATTCTTCCATAATTATATCCATAATATGTAATCTTGTATGAACAATATAAAATACAAATAAATATGGCTGTGTTTTCAACTACCATTCTTTTTTTCCAAGGTTATTTTTTTCAGATTTACTTTATTTAAAAATTTATTTTTTATAAAAATTTTAGATTGGTTTTCTTTATTTTGAATAGCAGAAATTCTTGCCTACGTTAGTTGAAATTACTAATTTTAGTTTTAAGTTTGAATATTCGAAGTTTATACTCAATATATTATTCCGATTTTAGCATTATCTATGATAATTCTTAGTACTGTCACCAATTATCATTTTATTTATTAAACTAATGTGAAGCACTTAATTGTTTTAAAAATAATTTATGTGTTGAAAATTTTTATACGTGTGCGAACATAAAAAAAAATTTGTGTCCCTTCTGCTCAAGTCTACGCAGTAACCCCAGTTAAATTCTATTTTCTGGAAATTTCACTATAAAATAAATGACTTTCAAGTATTTTTCTCTCCGCGTTTAGTTTAGATAAGAAAGAATAATCGTACGTTTTGCTGGGAGAGATGAAACACTTGTTAACTAATGACTTAATACAGTGTTCTCTTTATCTTATACTCATTTTATTATTATTTTTTTTTTTTATCTTTGGGAGCAAATTTTGTATACTTTATTTATCTTTAAAATTATATATCTAGTACTGATAAGTTGGTAAAGGTCTACCTCGAGTTGTAAATATTTAAGAATATTTAAGCTATATTGTTTTTCTTTACCCCCGCTTGCAATCTTTCTTATCGTTCAAGCTTTTTATATCAGAAGTGTGTGTTGATGTTTAAAGTTTAATATTAAAGCTTTATCTTAAGAGCCCCTACGGCACACGACTAATGTCAGCTCTTTCGCGTTTATCCGAAGATATGCGAATAAAGACCTCTCGTCATCTGTTCTTCATCTTTCTTGTCCACTTATTGATGATTACAGATTAGACCCTGAAAGATGTAACACACTCTAGAGATGTTTCAATTCTGTTTCCCTTATACGTGACTCCTATGCTGAAATAATTATACGTGTTATTAACCTCTTTTTTTCACGTTAAAAACCATTTGACGATGATTAAAGTAAGACTGGTCTGTACATTAGATCAAGATTACTTTCAGGGAATTTCATACATTATATTTGATGTCAAAACAATAATAAATGATCTTCGACTACTGGCCTTAAAATTTCAAATGATCTTGACCATGGTGAATCTCTGGATTGTGCTTTAAAAAATCTATTAATTCTTGTCTTCGACGCAGTCATTTCAGCAATGAAAACATTTTCTTAAAATATGATTTTCCTGTTAAAACTATCTTTAGATTTAAGAAAATGTCCATTAAATTTAGTTTCTGCTGTTTTAAAGGTTGCGTTAAGATTGCAAATCGTTTTCCTCGAATGATCTCTAAGTATATATATGGAATAAAAATATTTGTTCTATCGAACATAATATCTTGCATTAAAGAAAGAATAATTAATTGACATTTGTCCGAAATATGATTCAAAAAATTTTCAGCTTTCTATATGATAGATTGGTTTTACTTGGACTCTATTTCGCCCCAGTAAGAAGAAAAAAAAAATATTCGCTGTACTAATAAAGTAGAATCATACGACTTAGTTTTTCTATTTTTAATTCTTTAAATATAAAAGATATATTAGTATATTGGTAGTTTAACATTATTTTTAGGTAAAACATTTTCCCATGCTATTATGTTAGAATTATCTTACACATTTTTGGAAAATCAATTAATACTTATTTAATTATAATGTTATCTCATTTTTTATGTAACTAATTCAATAATATCAATTAATTCAAAAATATTATTATGTAATTTTAAGGTGCCTGTATTAAATTATAAATCGATTCTTTTTGTTGGAAATTTGTAGTTTTGGTTGTAATATGTTTTTCGAAACAAAAAAATTTAATTAAAAATGATTAATTTTTCCGAGGCAAAATATAAATTTCATAATTTAATATATGTGTCTAATATTTTTCAAAATTCAATGCTTTTTTTAATATGCGTGCTAATTATTTTAATAAAAAGAAATACATTATTGAATATTTTGCGAATGTTTAGGTTATAATTTAATAGTACTATACATTACGTTATTGAACTTTATGAGAAGAATTAATTTGGGGATAATTAACAATTCAGTTTTAATTACCAGCATGCTTGAATTTTTTTTTTTTTTTTTTTTTTTTTTTTGGTGAACGTCTGTTGAATGCTTCGCTTCTCATCAGATGGAATAAATCATCACTTTTCAATTCGAGCAAGTGACCCTTGTGTCTTGCCACAAATAACTATTCCAGGTGTGTCAACAAATGCAACTTAGCTCTCCTATTTCCTCTGTGTGTAAATGAAGGCATGTCGTAATAGTGCGTTTTATATCGCGATATTATGTTTATTGATTCATGCTATGAAAGTAACTCAGGATGAACACAAAACTCGCATTTTCTTCGTTTGCATCGTTAGGTTTGAGTTATAGGGTTTTTAATGATTTGCGCTGTACATTTTTATTGCTCAGGTTGGAAGAGAAATGGTCGGACTTCTAATATTCGTGTTTTTAAATGCTTTGCTATATTTTAACATGTCTTCTTGTCTAGTTAGCACGTGGTAAATTGCCATATGGCGTCTGTTTAAATGGACTTATTATTTTATAGAAATTTCGAGTCCCTTTTTTAGTATTTAACCTCCTCATTATCTTTGTTCCTAAGAACCATTTAAGATCGCTGATGTTCATATTTATAATCGAATATTTTTTGAATAATTAAAAAAAGATTTATTGAAAATCAGAAGTGTAATAAAGTTTTTTTACTCTTTAGATTTTTTAAAATTGATCTACATTTTTCAAGAGTTTTATCAAAATTTTTAGTTTGGTGTCATGCGAAGTATAATTTATTGTATATGACTCAATGGACAGAGAGTGATAAATATTTTTTAATTTTTATGTCGATATAATTATTTTTAATCGAATTAGTATGATTAAAATCAGTGGTACATTATCCATAAAATTCATTTTTTATTTAATTAATTTTATTTTTAAAATTTTAATATCGTTATTTCATACTAGACATCTGCAAAATTATGCATAGGAAATGACCCTTTTTCGCTACTGATTCTTATTTCAATAAGCAGATCTCCAAGAACCTTTTTCTCTAATTCTGAAATATAAATAAATTCCATATTTCATGATAAATGATTTAGCATCTTTTTATTTATCTTTTTATTCCGTTACGATCAAGCTTCAAAGCGAAGACAGCATTTCGGAGAAAAACGGAAATCACAATTCGAATGGAGGAAAAAGTTGGAATCGTAAAATTTCAGCTTAGGAAGCAAGTATCTGTTATTTAGGAAATTGTTGGCTATATCACACCCTAGTGTCACTTTATTGACGTACCTCAAAAAGTTACTAGAATACTTTTTCTGCTTTTCTTTAAGAAATAAATGGGGAAGTATAACGGCACAACATGTTATTGATTCTAGTGGTAGTGTGTACCTTGTGTTTCTGATTTCTTGAAGGGAATGTGTCCATATTATGAAATTAATTTTTTTTTATCTTAGGGATATAGTTTTCTTACTTTTTTTTTTTTTTTGTATATAATTTTAATGTAGGGCTCTAAATTTGATGCTTTTATTTTTAATTTTTTGTTAATTTTGTTTTCTACCTTATTTATTTTAATTTGATTATTATTAATTTTGAACTTACTTTTTGAATAATTAACATGCTTTTGAAACATTTGCTAAAGTTAATAGTTTTCTATTTATTTTAGAGTTTGAATTATTTATTTTTTCTGTTATTTTTTAATTCTGTTTCATTTTTTTGTTCATCTTCATTTCTTTAAAGACAAAAATTTGCTATCTTCTCGTTTTTTAAATTTTATTTGCGATTTTAAGTTGAAAGCGTTTGATTTAAATTATTTCATATTTCCATTGCATTTTTAAAACAAGGAACCAAGTTTCTATTGCAAGGAACCATTTATAATAATGATTTGAATATACTTTTGAATTTGGATATACATGAATTTGAAATTTGAAGAATACTTATAATTTTTTCCCTGAACATTTCAGTTTTAATAATTTTTGTTAGTATTTTCAGATTTTATTAAAAAAGGAGTTATTTAATTTTTTTTGGGTTTAATGCGTAATTTTTATTTTATCATGAATAAATTAAATTGTTACTTGTGTTTTCAGTGGGCTTGAGACTTGCAACATTGTATGCGTCAAACAAGTAACATTGTGATTTGTCTTTAATGTTATATTTTTTAAAAAATATATTATTTTGTAGAACTTGCATAATGAACTTTCAAAATATTGTCTTTAAGAAATTATTAATTGTCACCTGTTGTGAATAATATGATCAAATGCAGAATAAAGAATTGATATATAATGAAGTTTTGATAATCCAAAATTCTATTAAATTTAGAAACATTAAACGTGAAAAAAAATTCTTTTATCTTTATATAAATTATGTCAAACTGTTTCATTGCTTTTAGAGCCAATTAAATTAAGACATGGCCGCAGTAGCCTAGTTGTGGTCGCAATGTCCTCAACATTCCCATTCCAAATTAATACTTCTGGGGAATGGTAGGAGCCATGCCTTAGGTCTTCCTTGGCTTCCTATCTCTAAATTTGAAGACCCAGATGGTGCTGCCATCTATGAGCCAAGTTGTACTTCCTTCCCTCTTGTGCGATTGCTCTATTCAAAAACGGAAAGCGCTCTTTCTGACTTCATTCGCCCAGTCTCAAACAAGCGTGCTTGGCTCTGCCAAGTGTCATAAATAACAACAACAAATTAAGACATTTTTCATCTTGTTTAATCAGAACTATTCTTCATATGACAAAACAGGTAGTTTTTCCCCTTTTACTGACAGGCATAGTGAATAGCATTAACAATGCCCATAGTGGATAACCTAAAAGCCAAAGGCTGTTGTGAGACTTTAATATCTGCACATATTGATTTCTAAGAGGTTTTTCATAGATATATTTAGCATATTCAGGTATCACGGCTATATTAAGTGTCACAAGAGAAGAAAACTGGAAGAATTCTTTAGCAGCCACATCAATAGAATACATACTGAAAGAATTCAAAGGAGCATATTCCTACCAAGAAGCCACATTGAGACTTTTTCCTCATATTGCAAATGTATGAAAATTTTGTGAAAGGTGGAGTCTGAAACAGGTATTATTGAACAAGCCTGATAAATTTGCTGTTCAATGATTTACCAATCTGACATTGATTTTCCTACTTTAGTTTTAATAGTTTTACCTTTATTAACTATTTTGGGATGTTAGTGCTTTTTAATTTGAAATGAAAAGTTTTGAAGAAAATTAATTTCAGAATTTTGAACAGAAATTGCAAATTTAAATGCAGAATTTTGAGAGAATGAAAACACTTTTTCTATCTTCTTCATTATCTCTAGCAAATAAATATCATTAAATACTTTGATTTCACTTATTTTTAGAAAAGACAAAATTCAATTTTCAATTTTATTAAATTGTTTCATATAATTATTTCAAAGTATTTTATACTTAGTGCATTGTTTTTAATTTTTATATATCTGATTTTGGTCTGGTTTTCTTATAATATATATTACTGCAATTTCAGAAGTAGCATAAACGTTTTTTTTTTTTTTTTTTTTTTGTTATTATTATTATTTGAAAATTGTTATTAATGAAATCATTAATAATAAATTGTGTGTGTTGTGTGATATGACAAAGACTAATTTCTTAATAATGATTTCACTGTTATTAATAAGTATTTTTTAAAAATAATTTTAAATGTAACTAGACTTAAAGGAAAATATTAAAATTAATTAGCTTACCAGGTAGGTATGTTATACATATATCCTTCCTCAAAAGAAATCCATTAAAATCATATTTATTTTAAATATATAAATAATCTAAGATAAGTTTATCAGTAGAAAATTAATAAAGCGAATGCATGCTAGGAAGTAATTGGCCTGAAAAAAGGTGGAAGAAATCTAAAAGTTTATAATCATATGAGAATTTTTTTTTAATGTGTTTTCTAAAAAAGTATAGCACACTTCTTATTAGCTTCTATCATTTAGTATATCATTTTTTTTCTTACAAAAGCAAAATTACTTATTTTAAATAAATTGTATTGAAACATGCTCCTTTTATTCAAAATTTATTTCTAAATTTTTTAATAAACCTAACATTGTTATTCAACTACAATGTTAAGCTTAATAAAACAATATAAATGAAACAGTGTATCTTAGAAATTTCAATATTTTTAATGTCTAAAATATGAATTCCCACAAAGCATTTTCATCATTGTAACTAGGAAAATTCTTAATTATTTTAAATATGTGTTGACTTATTTTAAGTAAAACTTTTCTCTTGTTTGTGTGAGAACTAATTCAGTAACAATATTTAATAATTTGTTGAATGAGCATTTTGTTATTAATTCTCTTACTTCTTAATTTACTAATCAGATCTGCCTAAAGGGACTATTTCAATTTACTATTTTTATCTATTAGCAACTATAATCCATATAAAATCAAGATTTTTTTTGAGTATAGGTAAATTGTAAATATATATATATATATATATATATATATATATATATATATATATATATATAT
>JAPDSC010116453.1:0-71481 GCA_026290005.1 Latrodectus geometricus | reverse complement strand
TATATATATATATATATATATATATATATATATATATATATATATATTCATGTGATTTTAACATTCAAATAAAATATTTTTCCAGCATTATTTTTTATGTTTAATTCAAATTTCTTCAAAATTACTACTTTTTGTTTTTCTTATACATAAGATGTAAAGAATTTTAAATAATAACTGATAAGCATTGTTTTTTCACAATCACTTGCATCCATTTTAAATTCCTTTTTTACTGATCAAGTAATACAAATAATTACTTGACCACAGTAAAAGAATGATCTAATGATATCAGATGTATTCTCAAATTGTTTTTTGCTAAAATTAAAAGAATAATATTTTAATTAAAGAATTCTGATAACTTATTAAAATGCAACAAATATTCTATTGTGAAGTTTATTTAGTCCTTTTTTGGTCTTGAAATAATTTCTGATTGTAAGGTATTTAACTCTGTCCATTGCTTTTTTTTTCATTCCTGAACAAAATTGTTTGTAAAAAATTTTTATATTTTCAGCTTTCCTTTTTCCTTTATATGAAAAAATTAACTTAATTTGAAACTAATTTCAATTGATGTATTATGGTAGTTTGAGTAAAGAATAAGAGCACTTTTCAAATGATTAAATTGCATGTTAAATATATTAAAAGTTAATCTTATTTTGAAAACAAGTTTATGTTGAGAAAAGTAATAATGTGTTGTAAACTCATTGTTGATTTTCCTTTTTAGCCTTTTGGTTCTGAAGGTTTTGATCAAGATACCACAAGGTTTAATTCCTCAAAACCTGGGCCCTATTCTGATGCATTTTTCATAGGTAATTTTTTATTATTTAATTTGTTATACTCTAAAATATTTAGTTTTTAATTTTTTAATTGAAAGTGATTTCAAATTGTTATAATTCCCAATCAAATTAACTTTATATGAGTAATTTGAGTTTAAATAAAATGTTTAGGAAAAAAACATTTTGTAAAACAAATTGAATTTGTTGAAAAATTGGATAAAATCATAGGAGTGTACAATGGTTTGGTGTGATTTCCAATTTTCACACTAAACATTGCATGGTTATCTTGCCACTTACACAAAATCTGTTTTTTAAAAATTCAGATCATTGCTTTCAAACTTAAACTTTCAGCATTGCAATTTTGTGTTACTTAAAATTTCAAATATTTCATTTTAATTACTTACTAGATAAGTATTAGAATATTTAACTGGAAGCTAATTTCACAAAGATTAAATGAAAAAACAAATGTGAGCTAAATATAAGGCACAATAGGAGACAACCTGGCAATAAAACTGAATTATTAGTGTAAAAAAGCATTTTTATTAAAAATTGAATTTTAATTGACTGGGCAGTAGCTCCCACCTTAAAAAACTTCATGTAGTGCAATCTACCACAGAGACAACTGAGCAATAAAGCTAAATCAATAACATTTTATACATTTAATAAAATACATTTTATGAAAACTCGGATTTTAATTAACTGAGTAGTAGCGGCCACCTTTTAAAAAAAAAATTGGTGAAAATGCAATCTATTCTAAGAGAGAACCCGGAAAATCAAATCAAAACTATAAATATCATATGTTTTTATAAAAACTCTGATTTTAATTAACCTGGCTGTGATGTGCACCTTAAGAAAACATAAGTGTTATAAGCGGTCTAATCCCAGAGAAAGCCAAGTAATAATGCAAATAACAAATTTTTATTTAAAAAAACTTGATTTTCTAATTATATTATTAAACATTCATTTTGCACAATATTCAATGAATTATTATATGCAACAACAACTTTAATTAAATGACAAAGTAAAAGTACATATATGATCATCATTTCGAGAATTTTTTAAAAAACTTTTAATTCAGTTATCATCAACCATACTTTTCTACTACTAGTTACACATAAATACTAAAATACAAATTTTATAATGAAATAATTTGTAAATAAATTTGTAAAAAATATTTATAAACTTTCAAAATAAATTTATTTCAAATTTAACTATCAGAATATAAGCAAATGTGAAATCAACCACATCACAAGCATAAAAAATAATTTAAGGACAACAAAACACTAATCAAATACTTGAGTTGCTAGTACAACAAATAAATTTCGCACATGTACGCAATCACATGTCATAGAACGCAAGTTACATCATACAAATGCAAGAAAACTTTCTGACTCTGTAAACCTGTTTGGCACATTTTTGCTCCTAGGATTTTGTCCAAAAATATTTGTGAACTGAAACATTTTTAAAAAATTAGCTAGGATAAACATTACAAAGTGTAGGACCTAGCTGAAATTTAAAACCTACTATGCTTTTCCCATGTGAGATATCTTTAATATGTTTCAAACATCAGTGAATACTTTTGACAATGTATAACAATATATGTGTTTATATCTTGTTTGATAAAATATATTTGATATATATACACACCAATTTAGATCTTTTGTGTTCTTCTAAATTAGAATTCATTATGTTATATAAATTTACTAAATTAATATTTATTACACAGCATACTTTCGCCGATTAAAATATGTGTATAGATATTGCAACAGTAAATGGAAATAAGTTAATATGTTAGGATTGGAAGAAAATGCCCAATTTGCAATGTGGTATATAGTATTCAAATCATAACTTTGCTTTTAAAATATTGTATTTTTTGTGCAAAATGTATTCAATAAAATTTTATTTATGTCTTCTTTTTTTATTTGTGTTAACATAGAATATAAAAATATGTATATCTATTTTTATTAACTTACATATCATTTTAATAAACAATCTTCTATCTTATAGTAAATTGAATAACTAAGTGTTCCTTCTCTTATTATAAAAAAAAATTTTTTTAAGAAATTATTAATAATTTATATCTAAAAAATATTGCTAGTTAGAAAAAAAGAATTAGAGTTTCTGTTTTTATTAAGGAAATAATTTTATGGGTGCGTTATACATGTATAATGTGTACAAATATATTTTAAAGTTAGTAACCTTATACTAATTGTATTGAAATTGTTCGTTCTAATTGCACATCTTCTTTAAAAATACCTTGATAGTTATTTAGAAATTAATATAATTAACTGGAACATTTTAATTTTTATAATTAAATATAAATAGGTATCAAATAATATATATAATATAATTATAAATAAGTATGAAATGTATGACTTCATTTTTTCCCTCTAAAAACAAAATTAACATATTAGATACAGATATCACTGAAATAATTTCAAAATTGTCAATTTCTTATTGTATAGTTAATTTAAACTATTCCGTTAATGTAAAAAATATGATGAAAAATTAAAATTATTTTCATAGATGGTCCTCATGCAGCTCCAGATCCTTGGTCTACTAGTTCAAGCTTACAATCTTCCTCTTATTCATATGCAAATTCTGTGATTGGTATACCTGCTTCTCATCCACCACCTACATCTTCCGCCTTTTCCACAATGCATCTTCCCCCTGAACCCATGGTAATAAAACTTATATGATTTTATTTTATTTTAGAATATTTATTTCAAGTTTTATGTATGGTATGAACTTATTTAGTCTGGTAATTTTTTAAAATGTTATCTGAATACAATAATTGAGAAGTACCATTGATTTTCATTTTCCAAATATATTTTCTTAACTAATAATGAGAATAAAAAATATATGATACAATATTTTGTTTAATAATTAAATTAATCAAATAAAGCAAGTGTATGAAAATATTTATAATCCTTAGATTTCAGTATATTAAAATTACAATCAAAATCGTTTCTTATTTTCTTAAGCTTTCACAACATTTCTAATATTTTTATAATATTAAACGTGTATTATATTAGCTAACAATAAATTTTTGCCTAAATATTCTTATTTACTATGTGTTTAAAAAAATTTTAAATAGTTTATTTTACACCTAATTATATGATACCCTCCCATAAAATATATCTTTAATTATATTAATAACATAATCATATAGTGTTGATATATGATAATTAAAAATTCAGTTTTTGATGGAATACTTTGTGAAAAGATTTATGTATTTTATTAAATATAATTCATTAAAGTTTACATGTTATTTACTTTCTATTAGGGCTATAATTCAGTGTCTACCAGCCATGATCCATCTTTGATGGCCAATAGTCTTCCACCCATGTCTAGCTTCAGAGACCCGTCCAGCCATAGATCCTCTATGGCCCATACATCTGCCTCTCCTCTTTATGGTCAAACTACAAGTCCTCCAAGCCCTTTAGGTTCTTCAGATCCTCTTGGGACAAGAGGGCCTCAACAAACACAGACAGGCGATACATTAGGAAAAGCTCTTGCCTCAGTATGTCTTTAAGATCAAGAAAAGAAATTATTGAGTGTTTATTTTCACAAATGTCAATTGTTATTATTAAAAATTAATATAATTTATCTGTGTATTATTAAGACAGAAATTATCAGAGATTTTAAATTATGTTAAATTAAAAAATCCATTGTTTTTTATCAAATATATATTCATGGTATTATGTGTGTGACTAATTTTGCATTTTAATGTTTTTAATGATTTAGTATTGTTGAAGTTGGATTGAAATTTTTTTTCAAAATATTATTCAAAGTAGTGAATTTGATGACTGCTGGCATGCTTTCAGAAGTAACTTATAAAAGATCCATTAAAATCCTTTTCAAGTATACTTTTTCTCTTTATACTAATAATCCAAAACTTTGACTGCCCAAGCATTAAGGGAGTTTAGTTTATATATTAATGCGCAAAATGCTCTGTTAAAATTACTGTTATATAATCATATTTTCCAAAGAAGTATTTAATATGAAAAATTTATTAAGTTATTTTGCTTTTAACAATTTATTACAAGCAAACATGTGAAAAGATAGTTTTATTAAATATCATTAGTGATATTTATATGACAATGTTAAGGTATATTTATTTCCACTAACTCCATAAAATATTTACTGGTATCAAAGTGTAAGCATATTAAATTTGTTTGACAGTTACTTAAATCCATGTTTTTTAAAGACAGTATTACAATTGGTATTGAAAATTCCATATTGTGTGGAGATAGCATAATCAAATTAACTTTTCTCCTATTCTTGAAACCATTTCAGTTTCTGTATGAATGGAGTATTATGGTAGTGTTATTACCTTTATTGTAACCATCTCCATTTGTTATAACTTAATATCAGGATAAAGTAGATCAGGTGCAATTTTTTAACTTATGGTGTATTTGTTATACTTTGATCCTTACAAATTAGTGGATAACTTCAAAGAAGTTGTTTGTTTCATAGTAAAAAGCTTTCTTCTCACCAGTTACTTAGCCACAATTGGATAAATACATAGCTTAGTCACTTGAAATTGTTAATAGTCACAACAAAATAACCATTGTATGTATGACAAAAAGCTTCAAGAATATTTGGAGTTTTCAACTAATAAAAGAATTTAAACCTTAGTATAAGAGAGAGAGAAAGATTTATTTTTATGAACATCATTGGAATTTTTTTTTTTTACCTGATATTGAATAAGTATCCCTATTTCATTTCATGGTTCCTTTTTATCCCTTAGATATACTCAGCTGAACCACCTGTTAATAGTTTTAATTCAACTCCTGCTACACCTGTAAGTTCGCCTTCTCCTCTTTCAGGTATGTTTTCAATTTTTTCTATTCTCTTGGTATTTATCTTAAATATTTGCCCACTATAGAACTTATTCATTTTATTAAAGGTGTCACTCATTGGTCTCGTACAAGTGCACATGCTGCACCTACGCAAAACTCTGGTTACTCTGAAGGGACATTACTTCCATTGGTGGGTAGTCAAGTCTTTTTTTGAAAATTTAATGCTATGAATGCTCTTTAACAATTTCTTTTTAGTTTTATGCTTTTTCATAAACTTTTCCTGCAAAAATAAAACAAAATGTATTTTTTTTATTGAAAAATTAATTGAAATGAAAGTTTTTCTATCCATATAAGTGCTTTTAATAATTTTAGAGAAGTACTTAACATGACACTCTCCATGTAATTTCAAAGAAGTTTTTTTAAATTTTCCAATTCATTGTGAACATTTTTTCTCAAGAAGAATGTGGTTGTTTACAAGGTATATGCGGATTGTAATTGCAACCTTTTTTTTTATTGCATGGACACAAATTAAGCATATATAAAAATCAATTGTTATAATTATGTAAAATATCCCTGGTTAATTATTTAATCTTGTTAAGAAATACTTAATTCTCAGCTATTTTATTTTAGTAGGCTGTAACAATATATCATTATATTAAAAAGGATAATTTTTAGATAAGTCTTCAAATAAATTCTATTGTAGATTATAGAAAGTTCAGTACAATTTTGAAATTTATTAGGTATTGAAAAAACCTAATATTGTTTAAGTATAGGCATATGGAATTCAGTGTTGGATCACAGCTCAAGATGCTATAAATCTAAATCAATTCAAAAGACAAAATTTCATTATTTTTATGGAAAGAGGCCTAGGAAAAGACCCTAAAAAGACAAATGGTTAGACTAAGAGAGAAAAATCAAACGAATCTGAAAGTGAGAAGTGGCAAGTTCTGAAGGAGATTGACCCTTCTGGTCTTGGATTGTTGAGGCACCCAGGGCTTGTATTAAGTTGTGCTAACAAAGCTGAAGTTTTAAAAGTTAACACTGAAAGAATGTTTCTATGTTAAACTTTTGGCAGTCTACACCTATATCCCTCAAAATTTGAATATCAGCCTAAAAAGGGACTATTAGCTCAATTCTTTTTTGAGGGTTGTTAAAAGTTTTAAATTTGAAGTTTCATTTAAATACAAACATATTTTTTTGTAGGTAACTGGAAACTGTTGATAGAAGTTATTTAACTTAAGACATATTCTAATTTCTCTATTCATTTAATGCATCCTTATAATACCAGTTGGTATTATATTAAGAATGTTTTTAAATGAATTGTGTTAAATAGCCAATTTAAAAATTCATTATTCTAAATACAATCTTTAATATCAAAAGAAAAATTTGAATGTTTTATCTATAAATTTCAAATTGGAATACCAACTATCTGACTGATGAAAAGATCTATTTATAGTTTATATGTATATCAACTATATAAGATTAACACAGTTTCGACTGCTTTCTTCTTAGATGTTACTATATTTTAATAATATTTATTTCTGTAAATCTGATTTTAGTATTAAATTTAAAACAAAACATGTTTAATTATTGAATTCATTTGCGCATAAAAAGTATTGATCTTTATTCAAGTGGTTATATTAGGTTTAGTTATATTGATAAATATTAAAATCTAGTTTGTACTACATGTGTTTGCTTTTCATTTTTTTGTGTCTTTATTTAGCTTTGTAAGTCAGAATATATCTGTTGTGTAATTTTTAATTTATAGTTGTATCTGTTTGACAATGTATTCAGAATATGCCAAATTATAATTTCCCCTTCATGCTAACACTTGGGTAGCATTTATTTGAGTAGTTGTAGGTGGGTATTGATAATAAAATGTATAAGAACCATTGACCTAACTAATTTTATTAAATTCATAATTTTATATCACATATTTTATATTCAGCAGTAAATCCCTCTCAACACTTTTATGCTTATTAATTGTACGTTTTATGTTGTATTATTTGTTGTACTTTAATATTAAGTATGGCAGTTTTAGTGAATTCAGAAATAAAAAAATCAAATAAAACAAAATCAAATGAGTTTAATACTTCAGTTTTACTATTTACTCTAAGAAATGCAATATTTAGAACAAAATAATTAATTATTTAAATAATGTAGTTATCAGATAAATAAGTTTAAGGGCGTATTATTACCATACTAAAACTAAATTTGTTATAATATCTTCAATTATAAATAGTGTTTATTTTTCTGAAGGCTAAGTTTTTATATTCAATAAATTTCATATTTATTGACTATTGTTTTGAAATTAATATATTTTTTATTAAAATTGGCCACTTAATATGACAAATTACAATACAAAATCATGTCTCAAAATAAATATTAATGTTTTATTTTTATGCTATTGAGTGCACAATACTTTAGTTTTACTAATTTATTTCGCATTAATTATTTTTATTTTAATTTTTGCACACCCATGCATGTGTATTATTTTTGTTTATAATTTTATTTTGTATTACTTAAAAATTGTAGCAAGGTAGACTGGAGGACAGGCTTGATGAAGCGATTCATATCCTTAGAGACCATGCAGAGGTATGGTAACTATAAATGCTTGCAAATTTAAACAAATATACATTTTTTTCTTTTAGTTCATGTTTATTTAGCATGTTTACCCTTCTTATGCTTTGTTTAAATATATTATTGAGTTATTGACATTACTACGTTTATTTGCCATATTTATAAAATATTTGCTCCCTGATTTTCATTATACTCTTTTCTAAATGTTAGGCTCATTTAAAACTGATACTTTTTGTTTACACCGATATTATTCTATCTCAGGAAGCATATTTCATGTCTTTAAGCATTTTAGATTTTTGTAGTTTATATTTCCTGAGATATTTTCTACAGATAATTAAAATCGATTAGTTATATTGGGAAGAATCTCTAACTTCTAAATAATTGTTCTTATAAATATGTCAAAATTGGCAAAAATAATGTATGGCAACATTATTATATTCTTCAAGCTAGAAAGTCACACATGTCAAGTTATGTCAGTATAATTATAAGTTATTTTTTCAAGAAAAAGGTCGGTGTTGTGTTGTTATCTGTGAGTTATTAAGCTCGCACATTGTCCTATTTTTGAAGTTTTTTAGCTCATTTCTTTGTAGTTTTTGAACTAAGGATTTTATGATTTTATTGATTGCAAGTTTTTAATTTTTTAATATCTTCCCAAGAAGTTGCTCTATATCTATTCTATTATAATTCATATATAAGTATTTATGTGTCGGAGTAAAAAAAAAAAGTTGAAATTATCTTTAAGCTTCATTTTTTAGTATCATGGAAAATATAAAGCAAATATAAGAAATATTAATAAGATTTTAAAAAAGTTTATTTTTGAATTTTTTGACTGCTGATAACATTTTTCAGGTTCATACTGAAAAATTTCAATGTAATTTCTAACAGAATATCTAATTCTGAAAGGTTACAGGAGTCTTTTGCATAATACTCTGGTTAAATGAGAATCATAAAAGATGCTTTCATTTACTACAGTTGATCCATATAAAAAGAGATGTTTAAATTCTACTTAAAGCTGATGATGAATGTATAGAAATGTTTTTTGTCATGATGTATGACAGCTTTAAGTCTTAATTTAAGGTGATTATTAACTTAAAAATAAATTCCTTAAATCAATAATCTCATGTTTTATGTTTTGTGCAGAATTCATAACATTTATGTAAAACTGGTGCATTAGAACAGTCAAAAAAGTAATGAATTTAGAGAAAAGAAACTTTGGAATTCTAGAATCCTGCAACTGAATATAATTCCTTGGATGATAAATTCATAAATTAAATCATAGCTTTGATATTAAAAACGTATATATCTTTAGTAAAAAAGTTTGAAGTTGATGAGCCTCATTAAACATTTATAGCTTTTGTATTGATTAAAAATACTTACAAAGAAACTAGTTATACATTTTGCATCTAATAGAGCACCTGAATTTATGTATATTTTTAAAATCTTATAAACTTCCTGTCTGTCAGCAGAACATTCTTAAATACAAAAAGAAGGAAAATCCTGTAAGTAATTCTGCTGATTATGTGTTAAAAAAGTTTCGAACCTTGTGTGTATTATACACTAACGTGGCTAACCTTGTAAAAAATATTTTTCCTAAGAAAAGATTACAATAAAATTTTGAAATAAATGCCATTTTTATTTTATAAAATAAATAACATGGCACCACCACTCAGCTGACTTATTTCAGCTATAACCAGTTTTGTCCAATTAAGTTCAAGAGCAAATTCTGTTTCTCGGAAAGATACTACAGTTGTTATTCTTAATGTCATTTCACATTTTGTCTTGATCTGAGCTATTTTGTTCTGAAAATATTCTAGTTTGTATATCGTCATGAGGAAGCAAAAACATGTATATTACACAGCAAATTTTAAAACTAAAAACTATAGAAAAGACAAATAGAAAAATTGTGACAAACATATTAATGTAAAGTGAATAAGTATACGCACAATACAAAAAGAAAAAAAATCAGTATGCTGTTCATAAATAATACATTTCTTTCACTTAATTATTGACAAAACAAATATAATTTTTAAAATATGTCCTATTTATTTTTAAAAACTATTAAAAATTAAACATCAATAAGTTTTACTAGAACCCTTTCAGAATTATCGTTCTAGGCAATCGATCTGGTGCCTTCATCTCAGTTCATTGCACTTTACAACAAGGGATCAATAGGATCAAAAAAATAATCAGATTTTTTTCATAATACATTTTTTTATTGTATGTGACACTACATTATTAGCAATATATATTTTTAACGATTCGCTAGAAAATTTACCACAGATTATATGCTGTTGCAAATTAGGCAATGATTTTTTTCTTTTATTCAAAAAAAGGGGCTTGCAGATTATGTACAGGAAAATACCCCCGTAATACTTATATATTTTAAGCCTTGTAATTTATGTACAATAAAATTTTAAGATTAAACATAAAAAGTTTTATTGTGATGCTTGTTTAATTTATTCTATTTAGGAATTGAAATTTGAGTGATTATAAATAAGTAAAAGCAAAAATTTATATGTATTGTTATATTATTGCTTTCTTTGTATATGTAAATATTATCATTATTATTTATGGACTTGTTTTCTGAATAAATAAGTGACACATTTTTTATTACTGCTTAGCAGTCTCGAGGAGTAATGGAAGAACGTTTAGATGATGCTATTAATATATTGCGAAATCATGCAGAAGGACCGGGAATGCAGTCAGTGCCTCCTACAACCACATTAAATGACATCTCTCCGGTCACTGCACATTCCAATGGACTTATTGCAACACAGTCTTATCCTGGTGTAGCAATTATTTCCTTAGATCCCCATGTAGTAAGTATTTTTTATCGTTACAATCGTTAATAATTTACAATGTTATTTTAAATGTGCTACTCTCTCTCATACTCCTAAATTAAATTCATTTTAGGGTGGTCCTAATAGTTTGCCTGATAATGTATTGAGAAGTAGAACGCAACCAGGATCTTCTGCACAGATGTCTGCTACACAGCCTTTTGGTAATAAATATTTAATCTTGTAAATATTTAATATGAATGATCTGAATCTTAATTTTATTAATATTAAGTTTATTAGTTTTTAGTTCCTAATTTATCAAGAAACTACTTTATAATATAAATCTCTTTATTTTTCCTACAATGCAAACTTAAAGTTATTCATGAGGAATTTCTAAAAATACAGTACTCATATTTGTAAAAAAAAAACTGTTCTTTTGTTTTAGACTACAAATTCTCTTCACTAACATTTTAAAATAATAGTATTTTATAACTAATGAGATATATATACATTTAAATTAATATTTATTACTGTAAAGTGTAAAAGAAAATAGGTTTATTATTCCATCAATTACTTTTTAACCATTTTGGAGTTATAAATAGTAAATATATCATCTTTGATTTTGTTTGTTTAAATTTTAGTCACTGGTTTACCACCAGATACAATTACAAGCTTAAAAGATAAAGTAAAAGATGTGGATAAAACTGACTTGAGTAGAGGAAAATCTGTAACTCCTAATGCAAATTCCACTCCAACTGTCAGCACTCCTACTGGTAATAGTATATCTGGAACACCTCCTGTTTCTTCTCCAACTTCAACATCTTCAACAAATATAGCTACAAATATTGGTCAAACATCTAAAGGAACGAAAAGATCTAGGTGGTATGTACAGCCTATTAAATTGCACATTATAGTATTTGTGACTAAATGTACTGAATTATCAAGTAGAGAAATAAAATTATTAAGTATCACTATAATTTTCAGTAATTCGATTTTATTTTGGAATAGTAAAAATTAATAAATTTTCTAAAATGTAAAATTAAGGGCAATATTAACAATTACTTTTATAGTTGAAATATGTTTACTTATAGTGCACAGTTTCTTCTATGTAATGAATGTATACGAAATTTTTTGCTTAAATATAAACTTCACTCAGATTTTATCACTTGTAGCATTATTTATATTAACAATCTTAATTTGGTTCTGTGAAAGTATATGTATGTATGTATTAATTTGATACTGGAAAATATAAGTTTTTAGTTTGATAAATCAATAATTGTTGTTTATTGGACACCTTAGTTTTATACAATTATTTAAAATCAACTTATTTAATTTTCCAGAAAATTTATTTTGAAGTTAAAAAAACCTGCATTCCATATAAATTTTCCTATACTATTCCAAATCTGAATGAAACTTACAATAACGTTATCTTATCGTGGTTTTGTTCTGAAAAATATTTTTACTTGTACATACATATACATTACAAAGATAGGTATATGTATGATGAACTTTGAAAGTTTTTCATAATTAATCTTTTATTTTCCACAAACATACACACACACATATATATATATAGTAATATGTGCCTACACATGTGAGTCACTTGAATGAAATCTCCAAGATACAGAGTCCTAGAGCCTATTATTTTATATTACATTCATGCAGCTTTGTTTTCAGTTCCCAAAATTATTATAAATTTTAAAAAAATTCATTTAATTGTTCAAATTGAAGGTATGACATGTAATGGAAAAGGGATAACAAGGTAATCAAAATTATAATATTGTATTTATAAGCTTAATAATGAAATGTAAATTAATTACTTAATTGGTACTAAAATGTCCAGTTTGTGATCTATAACTTCATTTAGACTTTACTCGCTCTTATTTAAATGTTAACTGCCAATATACTTTCTTGCCCTGTAAGTTAAGATTATACTCGAACTAGGTTTGGATTTTGTCACCTGGTTAAAGTGAACTAAAAAATTACAAGCCTATGCTTCTTTATTTCAATTTTTCTTTCTAGTGGCAATATTGAAAAGTAATTTCTACAGCTGTGGATCAGTAATTTTAGTAAGTGAATTTTACAACAGTCACACCTACCTTTTGAACCATTAACAAACTAATAATTTGTAAACAATGCAAAGACTAAAACAGCAATTGCTATGGAATGTACTTCTGCATTTTATAAATCAAAAAAGGAATTGTCTAATTATTTCGGTATGACATTTAATATAGAAAATATATGTGCTTGCATCTTATTTTGCATTGATTGTAATAACACATTAAAACTTTTTTTCAGTAGAAATTTAAATTAATGTGTATTGGTGCAATGCTACCTTACAGTATCAGTCTTTCTTTATACCTATATGTCTTTTAGTGATTTGTATAATGTAAAATGCTGGAAACAATCGTTTTAACTCAAAAAGTAATGAATATATATACCGCCCTTTTTAAACAGTAGCTCTTATTAAAATAATTAGGCTTTTGATGTATATTAAGTATTCTGTCACAGTTATACATAAAATTAATTTTTACTTAATATTGATACAAATAATAGTTAAATACAGTAACTATAGCTATGAAATATAACCTGCTTTGATTTTATTTCTTCTAAATTAAAATGATTAAATTACATGCATGATCAACTAATTTTGTATATTTCAGTAAACTAATTGATGTGCACACTTCACTAATTTGTGAAAAATAAATGATAAAAAAATAATGTTTATGTTGCTTATATTTGAAATTAGTCTTTCCTTGGAATTTTTCCTAAACTGATAATTAGGCAAAAAGAATGAAGCACTTATTAAACACATAACTTCTTCGTGACATAAAAAACAGAAGGAATAATATAAATTCTTTCACGAAAATAGAATTGCATTAAAAATTTTTTTTTTATTGAGTATGATAGTCAGAATTATGTAGAAGAGTCCACAAAAGAGCTTTTTAATTGAAATAAAGTTTTTATATAATAAGTAGTAAATTATAATTTTTTGTTTTGTAAAAAAAATTGCTATTTGTCTGTCAATTAATGAAAGAGAATTATAATGATAAACTCTCTATTAGGAAATATTAATCTCAATTTATTAATGAATTTAAAAAGAATAATAAAACTAAATTATTGCCTTACTTTTAAATGAAGTCTCGATTTCTGTTCCCAGGTTACATATTTAATGTTAATTGAAAGTTTTAATGACATTTGTTACTTTTTTATCACTGTTTTTCATATGTTCATTATACTGTGCCTGTTTATAGTAGTTCAGAATCTACTTTAAAATGTTGGCCCTAATCAAGTCTGGTATTTTGCGTGTAAAGTGATAGTAGATTGGTGAAATGTGTAATGTATTTTAACTATCCTTTCTAATTTGTGTAAATGGTCATAGTGGGTAGATGTTTTTAATAAATCAAGATTGTGTACTTCTTGCCATGTTTTTTGTAGGGTTTGTTTTTATTTATATTGTGGAATTATTGTGAAAACATTTTCAAATTAAATGCTATTGCACAATTAATGCATATTTTAATTAGAAGGTTCTTTTAGATTTAATTACGATCATTAGTAATCAAAAATCAGTATTTTGTTTCAAGTTATTTTAAATATAGGATCATTGGATTTTAGTAAAAAAAAAAAAATTTTTTTTTTGTATTTGTTTATCATGTTTAATTAACATTTAAGATTTATTTAGAGGTTTCAAGAATGCATTATACATATAATAATTATTTACCCAGAAATATGAATATCTTAAACTATGATCAGGAATTGATTATCTTTATTATTGAATTTTTTTAAATTATAAATGTTTCATTAAATTTCTCATTTATGTAAACGTTTATCAGTACTTTGTTTTACATATTTAAGTCATAATATTAAAATAATTTCTTAACCTATGAATGGGAGAAAATAAAGAAAAGTCACGGAATTTTTTAATTTCTCAGGTTTATGTATTATTGTAAGTTCCAATTAAAAAATTATTTTTTAACTCATATTCTTTCTGCCTTTGGTTTAATAGTTTCTGGGTTCAAATCCTACCTTTGGCTTCAATGTTTGTAGTAGTTCAGAATCCACTTTATATCATATGTCTCATTCTGATTAGCCCTCATTCATTGGTAAAAAATTACTGTCGAGCAATAAACAATCCAAAATAATGTTATATTCCTGTGAAATAGTAAAGATTGAAGAGTTTGGTAAATTTACTTGTAAATTACAATTTGAATTCTCTTAATCTTAAATTGATCAGAAATTGAGATAAAATTTAAAGAGATGATGTGAACAAAATAACTGAATAAAGCTATGTTACTTAAATAAATAAAATTGCTTAAAAACTTGTAATATTCTAATCACTTATCTTTATCGTGCTAAGTCTATCACATTTAGAAATAGGGTTCAACCTAAAATTATGATAGTAATGTAGTATCCAAATTCATTTTTAATAACATTGCAAGATTAAATATTGTAATCTTAGTTATTTTCTCATAAAGAAATATGGAGACTTATCTGTTTAACAAAGGTAATAAATAAAAAGTGTGTTATGTGAAGAATTTGATGAAAATATTTTAAAATCAGGTTAATCTGTGTTTATTCTCATTTATTTAAATCTCATGAAGTAATTGCTCTTAAAGTTTGTATTCATGCAAATAAAATAATTTAAACTAAAATTTAGATTTCCTTTTATATATATATTCTTTTTTTACGAAGTTATGTACCAGACACTCAAACAATGAAAATTTTCTTTCTAAAAATGCTTTAAAAGTTACCTTATAGCATGAAAGATTTCTATCTGCTCATTACTTAAACAACTTGAGACAGTGCTTTAACTACTTGACAGAGGTCTAAAACAACTTTTAGAAAGGCAATAGTCATGAAAACTTTTGAAGTGGTGGTCTTTTTTTACAATCTTTTACTTTTCTCATTGTTTTTTATAATCTCTACCATTTGAACAGTTTGGGTGTAAAAGTTTGAAATCAGTTACCTGTGTTTAATTCTATCTAACATTTGAGATGAAGTGTGAGAATTAATGTAGAGTTTAGAAATTTAAACGCTCCTGTTTATAAAATTTTTGATGTGCAAATACTTTAGAAAGAATTAATACTCATCTGCGAATTTTATGTGCCTATTTCATAAAAAATTAAATAAAATAAAAAATAATGAACTGTGATGAAGCCAAAATTGGAAATGTTTTGCAAAGTTAGAACCATTATGTAATTATTTTTTTTAGTTAATAGAAATTCGTGTTTAAAAACATTTCTTCATTTTTTTAGTAGTTCTGTTGATGAAGATGAGGTTCCAGAAATAAAGGCTGAAAAAGATAAAGAAAGGAGACAAGCCAATAATGCAAGAGAAAGGTGTGATTATCTAGAAATTATTATTTTTAAGTTGTATATTTGAAAACATTTTCTATTTTATTACTTGTTAAGCAAAATTTTATGGCATTTTTTTGTACAGAGTATATATTGTTTCATTATCCAATATTGCTGAATTTAAAATAAATATTATTCTTTTGTTAATATTTATTATTCTAATTATTATATTTATTAGAAAATTTAAAACATTAATTTTCTTTTTGAAAAATTTGTAACTAAATTTTATTTCAGAATACGAGTTAGGGACATAAATGAAGCTTTTAAAGAACTTGGCAGAATGTGTATGGTGCATTTGAAGGCAGACAAAGCTCAAACGAAGTTAAATATTTTACATCAAGCTGTTGATGTTATAACTAATCTAGAGCAGCAAGTCAGAGGTTAGGATCTTCAAATTTACTATACTTTTGTTAAAAAATTGAAATATTTTGTGTTCATCATTTTTCTAAAATCGTGTATGTCATTCATTGGAATATCTGTTTTGAAGAGGAAAAATTATTTACAAGTAATATAAATTTTATTAAATAGCTCAAAATTTTTCAAAAGTTTTGAGCAAATCCTCCTCAAATCCATTCTACCATTATTACCCCAACATAAGGGATTGCTGATAATAAATTAGTAATAACCGAAGCAGCTCAAAAAGATATCTGGCCGCAAGGGAGAACATAACCTAAAAAAGCGGTATCTATTCTCAATAACAAAATAGTCACCGCTCTTATTCAAGTCTTCGTAAATCGATAAGTTAAAAACTGTAAGGAGTACAATGTTTTGTTTCCTTATATAATTTCGGTATTGAACTTTGATCTTCATTACTTTTATTTATTAAACTATCTTATAAGTAATATCAATTTAGTGAATCTAATAATAATTTTTTCAATTTTTTTAAATGTGCGGCTTTATTGTTCGTAAGTAAGAAATTTCAACATGAAACATTATTTGTTTGTAAAATCTTAAAACACTTAATATTTATATCAAAACACACCCCTTAGTAATCATTATAATGAAAAGAATTATGCTAATAATAAATACTTATTTTCTTACTTGAAAAATAACTTAATGTGTCTAGTAATTGAATTCTACGAATTATAAAACTGAGCTGACAGCTGAACTAGCTTTGTTCTTCGAGTGAACAATTCATGGGTACAAATTATACCTTTGGCATGGATATTTATAGTGGTTTAGAGTTCTCTTTAAACTATTGGTATCAGCCTAATTATCCCTTGTGTGCAAAAATGACTGTTAAACAACAAACCAAATTACAAGTGTTGCTGTTTATAGGCAAATTAACCATTAATTTGAAAAATCTTAAAGGGAAAATATCCATTAGTGTGTTTAAAATTACCATTGTACCTGTTTAATATAAAATAAGTTGTGTATAAAGTAAATTAGTTGCTGAAGCCTTGTAATTCTTTTTTGACATTTTTCATTCTTCCTTGAGTTGACTAAATATATAGAATGATTAGTTTGCTAATCAATGTTTCAATTACTGTGTAGTAAGTTGTATGTTTGTACAGCCTAAGATCTAGATAACTATAGTTGTGCATACCAGAATCTGTTGATAATATCAAAATAGCACCTTTAATTATAAGAATTATCATTAACTGTCATGAGTTAATATACAGAGTTGCAATGAAATAATTTGAACAAAATGTGTTTATTTTTAAAATTGATATATATAACTGTTGATCAAAAGTCAATTAGCTATCATTATTTTTTCAAAGTAACATTAGAAAGTCGCACTTTTTAAATTTGGGTTTTTAAAATATTCCAAAGTTAAAGTCAAACCATATAAACAATTACTGTCTGAAGTGAAATATATCAAGTTTTTTTCTCAAACCTGATGTTTTTTTTTTTCCCCCTCATTGTGGTTTAATTGAATGTATGTTTCCACTATAATTGTTTTTTTAGATTACTACTTATTGTCAGCAATAGTTTTATGTTAAGTTCTACTAATAAATTATAGCAATTTTTATCAAATTCTTATGGTGGGTACAAGATTGAAACTAATGTTTTGCAGTTTCAGATTACTATTAATTTCAAGCAACAGTTTATAAGCCTGGATAATCTTTTTGTCCTTCCGTAATACTAATGTTAAACAATTTTAATGATAAATATTTATAAATTAAGGTAACAGGGAATGAATTCATAAGTTTCTTATTTTAGATTTGAATATTTACCTATTAAATATCTATAAACTTTAACAAATTTTATAAAATGAAATTAAAGAATTTTGTTCTTTAAATTTCAAAATACTGAATAGTTTTTAATGAAATGTATGTAGACACTCTACTGTATTACTCTTTATTTCTGAAATCAAATGTAATCTGTAGTCGACAATTATTTATAATTTTCATTGAAAATATCTAATTTATTACTATTTTTTAAACTTATTTTTACTGCCACAGATGATATGACTAAAATTTATGTTTACAGTTTTTTTAATAGTGGAATAGTAATTACATTTTTAGAGCTTTGCAGAATATTAGAATCATGTACATACAAATTAACTTAAATTATATAGTCATGGTTTCGTTAACCTTTCAGTGTTTTATTACTTTATGAAATACCAAACATATTTGAATTTACTCTGTATGATATTATTTTTTCTAGAGAGAAATTTAAATCCCAAGGCAGCTTGTTTGAAAAGGCGAGAAGAAGAGAAAAATGAAGAAGGTCCAAAATTAGGAATGCATACTATTCCACATCCTCAAACTTTGGATTCCTTAACACATCAGCGGTTGGCTACTTCATTACCAGTATGCTGTTATGTTGATTATTATGAATATAATGTTCTTTTAAAAGACAAAATTTTCATTAGATATAATTTTATAAGTAATACCTATTGTGTAATAAAAAAAATTTAAGTATTTGTTTGAGCATTAAATCTTTAACTAAAAAAATTTAAATTTTAGAATTGCTCATATGTATATTTAAGCAATACATGTGATTGTCTTTTCTTTTAAAGGGAATCCTTGCACCCATGACTTTATCAAGCCAATGTACAACGACATTTGCAGACGGACATGATATTGACCCACCTCTTCTGCCTTAAGTTTCCAGGTTTCTTAAAGGAAAAAGCCAAATGATATGGGTTAGTCTTAAGAAGATTCATATTTTATTTTTCTCAATAAAATACTTTTGTTCTGTTTTTGAATTGTTGGAATGGTTCCCTTCCCAATCTTATTTCAAAATTTTGTAGTACCTATTTCACAAATACTAGTTTAAAGTTCAATATTTCTAATTTATTTTTTCAAGTGTATCTAAAGTGATTACACTGATATCTAAAGTGAATACAGTAATGAATTTTAAAAATTTCATTACTGTATGATCTATTTTTTAATTATATTTTATTAAATTTGTGTACCTATAACATAATAATTTTATGTTATTTTCCTGTGTTAGGATACATGAGCTCTTCCTGGTCAGCTAATTTAATAAAATCACAAGTCCAGCCATTTTACCCACTAAAGGAGATGCCAATAAATTCTTCCAAAGGCAAACTTGCTGACTTCAATTGCTGTTTGCAGCATTTTTTAAGGAAGATAAACAATTCTTAACTCAATACAACTGTAAAATGTTGCCCATAACTATTGTAGATGTCACTTATGTATATGAAAATGCCATGAGAATTTATCATATTTTTATCATTAGCTGTAAATGGTCGTTAGTATTATATTAGTTGTCATCTTGTGTTATTCAATTTGTTATCTTTAAATTGTATTCCTCTTGTTCACATTATATTTTGTTTAATTGCATTTATGTTTTTCATCATATTTATGTTTTGTATGCTCGCCCACGTTAAAAAAAGTCGTATATATATGCACCAAGTTGCCAAAATATATTTATGTTTTGTCTATGAATTGTTGGAAAGACAGATTCTCTTTTGTTTCTGATCTTATTTTAAATTTTTGTGGTAGCTATTCTGTATACATTAGTTTTAATGTTAATTTTTCAAAATTATAATCTTTCTTAATTGAAATATCTAATTACACAAAGGGAGCATTGTCTTAATTTTTTAAAAATGGCATTTCTCCAGCTTGTATTATGCTTAGATAGCGCTTACCTTGCCAGAGCAAAGGAATTACATAAAATTGCCTTTGATAGAACTTCCTGCTTACTTATTGACTGAACTAATGAGGTAGCTATTGAAAAAGCTCCTTGACTCTGGGTTGTTTGTTCACTTATATAGGCAGTGAGAGATTCCATGTACAGATGTTTTATATAAATAATGTAATTTAACTTGCAGCTCTCCAATATTAATTTTTGTGCAAATACTTTATTTAATATGACTGTTATTTTGTTACTCTTAATGTTACTCTCCAGAAAATAATAAAAAACTTTTAATATATATTTTAGACTTGTGTTCTATCAAAAGATACTTTTATATTTTACCTCTTTATTTTATATCCTATTGTATTGTATTTGATGATAGTGTTTGACTGCTTTTAGAAAATTGTGCATTTGGAAATTATATTTATTTTTTATTTATTTAGATATTTTTGAAATGTGAAAATCTTTATTTGAAAATTAATTATTTTTTTGAAAAGAAAATTATCATATTTCTATAAAATTCTCATTTCGAACAAAATTTTTCGCATTCTTATTGGATTTATGTTAATCTTTATAATTTTTCTGCTAATTTCATTAATTATAAATTTTTAGAGTTTGTAATCAATTTCATTTTATCTTGAAATGATATGTAAATATTTTATGTATAGGTAATAGAATTAAGTAATTTACTAATCAGTTGGAAGCTGGTGATTATGTCAAAAGTTTTATCACTTTTATATTTGAATTGATGTGTTGTATAATGATGTCCGAGAATTTGTGTGTGCATTTTTTTTCTTTACTGTTATGTGAAAAAGTTAACTCTTTATTGCCATTTACAGTTTATATTATAAAATAGAAAATATTTTATGAAGTTTTGTTTTCATTATAGAAAAAATTTTGAAAGCAAATTTACTGTCCTTAAATATAGAAGTATATATTTTTTGTGACTTTCTCTCAATTAATGCAATACTAATAGTTAACTTTTGTGTAAGTATGGATTGTCAAAGTGATTCTATACAACTTTGATGAAAGTTCCTTTCAGTACAAAAGCCATATGAATAACGATTGCATATTATCAGAGTTCTTCTCATATTAAAATTTTATTTTGTTGTAAGCAGTATTCCATAAATAATGCAGATCATGTTATGCAACTTTCGAAGCTTGTGTAAAAGTATCAGATCTGATGTACAAATAGATTAAAAATGTGAAAGACAAATTCTGGCACTTTATAAATACTTTTTGCAATTATCATCATATTTTTATACGATCATCTTCATCGTCATCATCATTATTAGAAGCTATATTGTTTCTGCTGGGCTTCTATATGGACAATTGTACAGACTGTTTTTGTTGTAGTGATACTACTTTTGAAAACAGCGCAGGGTGGTGGAACTTCAAAAAGCGTCTTGTCGCACACCGTATTGTTTACAATTCAAGTGGTGTGTGTTGTTGACTATTCACACCTCTTGCACATTGCTTCTCCAAACAGAGAAGTCTGGATATTAAATGGTGCCATTTTTCTTAATATTGTTTTTCAATTCTTTTAGTGTGTATGATAAAATAAAATTAGTTTTTTATTCTTTGCTGAAGTATTATTTATGTAGTTCACACTCACGCAGCACATCATATTCTTCATTGTTATCCCGAGCATGAATTTCTAAAATTGAATTCTGCATTTAAGTGATATAAATTTTAATTATTACTCATCGAAATGTATTCATTTACAATTCCATTTTTTCATGACAAGCTATAATATATTTTTTTATTTTTATTTATTTATTTATTTTATTTTTTTTTTATTAGTCATAAAAGAGAAACGTTACCCTTTCTGCTTGAATTACAAATTATCCACATATTTAAAAGATGAATCAATTTCAAAAATCTTTTATTTAATTCCAATTTGTATCACAAATAATTAACATTTGTTTTTCCAGTTTTTAAAAGCACTTACCTATCTTTAAAAAAATACATAAGTTAAAAAATTAAATACCACTAACGCTCCTGAATGAAAATAATCTCCCTTTCAAAATTATTTTACATTTGTAAAAATTAATAAAGATATTATTTGCAAGATATTTAAAAATGATTAAATGCTAAGAAAATTGGCAAGATGCATTTAGATATAAACAAATTTATTGTTATATGATAAAAATATAATAAAAAAATAAAAATAGTAAATTCACCCACATGGAAAATTGAGTTGGATTGTATATATCTTATATTGTTTATATATAAGCACAATATGTTAAATTGTATATTCTTTAAAAAGTGGTCTAAGGTTTTATAATTGGGCTTTTCAATTGTTAAACTCACCATTGGGTAACCTCGAGTCAGCCTTATATGTATTTTGTAATAATTTTTAATCATATGGATAGTAGAAAGAAAAGACACTCATTAAATTGCTTTTTAATTCTAATGCTACATATCAAAGATACTAACAACTTAAAAATATTTTAACATTCCTTGTGTTGTCTTCTGAGAAGACATTTCTTGAGTGCTGCTCCATATGTAAGACTGGAATTTTTTATCATAATTTGGTTTTTACGCTGTAATGTTTTCAATATCTTATATTTCAACGGAATGGTGATTGATGGTTATATTTACTCACTTTTTACAAAATATTTTAAGTATAGAGATGCGATAGGTAGTGTGTAAAAAGTTCACAATAATTGCATAAGCATTTTATTTAATAGTGTTGAAAGAATGAGTAGGAATATATTGGAAAGCATAATACACATTAGTGTCTTTATCCCTTAATACAAACGAAACTTTTATCCAAAAAATAAATAAACTTACAATTTCATTCAATAATGTGTTTTAACTTCTGTGCTAAACCAAATTGTAGTGTAAAAAAAACAGGCCTGTGTTGTACCGTAATTTCCGAATGAAGGCCACTTCAACATAAACAGTGGACAAAGTTCAATTAGAGTGCCATTACAATCGGTAAAATCTTGGCCTCTCCTTAAGATGTTTTACATATTCGTTTTAAAAAATGCATAAATTGAAATTATAATATGCATAAAAAAATTCATGAGATATGTTTAAAAGATTTTGATGTTCACAAAAATTAAATATTTATCTAATCGATGAAAAATTCCACACGCATAATACATACAATGATATGAAGGATATCGCAATAACGATGCATTAAATTGAATGAAAAAATTATATTTTAGCTGACTAATATAGCTACAAAAAATTGTGCTTCATCTGATTCCTTTAATACTTGAATAAAAAAAAAGGTACAGCAAATTTTGATTTGAATTACGCTGCTTGTATCTCAAAAAATCTTGTAATTTAGGATAAACACAAACATGACATTAATCCAAATGTTATGCATGGAATTTAATGAAACTTATACAACACATAGAAAAGTACAAAATAGCATAAAAAGAAATGAAACAATTATGGTGTTATAAAAATTACCATATGTATGTAATGAACAAATGGAAGGTGTAAGTTTGGTATAGGAAAGGCAACTTTAATATGGGGTATGATCCCCCAAGAAGCAGTACACACGAGCGGTGATGTGTGATGCTCTTAATTATAGTAGGAAGTACGAGCCATTGTTCTTCCAAATCAGTTGAAAGCGTGTCGAGGGTCCTAGCAGGGGGATTGTGAGCTGCTACACGCCGCCCTATAGCGTCATAAATATTCTCGATTTGGTTATGGTCAGGTGATTGATCTGGCCAAAGCATGCGCTCAATTGTTTCCTGCTCAAGATAAGCATCCACTATGCAAGCCCTGTGTGTCTTGCAATTATCATGCTGTAGCGAAAAGTATCACCTATAGTCCCAATATAAGGGCGCACATAAACATCCAAGATGTCATATCTATAGGTCTGAGCATTAACATTTCCACGGGAAAAGACCGTGTGCGTTCACTAAAGAGATACCACTCTACAGACAGACGCTGCCTGATCCATATTCATCTATCAAATGATCTTTCATGTATGAAAATGAGTTCCACATTCTTTCTAAATGAAAATCTTTCTACTATTGTTTTCGAGACTTAACTTGTACTCGTCCGTAAACAGAACAGCTTTACATTGATCACGCATCTAGTTGACGTGCCCATTGCAAACGACTGGACACCTCTCATAAAGACCACGTTTGTGAAGCCTTCGACGCACGGTTGATTTGAATATCAATCTTCCGGAGTTAGTAGCGAGGGAGTTTCTGAGTTCAGCCGGAGTTGTGGTTCTATTTCCTTCGTGCGCATAATGATAAATATCATTTATCGGCATTCGTGACTGTCCTTGGCTGAACCTCTTGGATGCCGAATCCGTGGTTAGAAATTGTTGCTCAAGTCTATGAATCACAAACGGACTCACAGTCAGCCATCTCGCCACTTCCTTCTGACTTTGTCCTGCCTTTAATCTCTGAATAGCTCGGTCAAACAATGTCTGGAGGCCATTGTTATAATTTCTTTGTATCAGATTTCTAATTTCAGACACGCAGCGACAACCACCTCCTTACTCTGAAACATACCTTTTTATGCTCCTCGCAAATGAAGTATTCCGACAACAGCGCCACAATTTTGCATTATGTCATTGTTTAGCTCCTTTTACTTTTCACATATTAAAATTTTTTACACTTACATTCTTTTACTTACAACATAATGAAATTTCATTGAGATTGACTTATTTTTGAGAGAGCCATAGCTATTTTTGTGATTTTTCCTTAATTTTTGGTAACTAATGTAGAAACGAAATAGTGGAAGTCTTGGTTGTCACATACATAATCCTGATGAGCACATCTAAGGATATAATTTCACCATATTTGAATCCTGATACCATTGATGATATTTTCACGTTCTTCCTACTTATTTTGCAAACTACAGAAGATATTTTAATTTTTAAATGCTAATTGCTATCTCATCGGCAGAAACCCCTCAAAAATACAAATTTAATTTTTGAACAAGTAATCCCTGCTGTGTGTCTTCTGGAAATTACGATTGTTTTTCTGATAAAAAAAATATCAATTTTAATTTTTCTTCCCATGTTTAATGCTCTTTTCGTTTATTGAACTTGCAATATTACTAATGGAATCAAATGATTTGAGATCTTAATTACCAAGATTTCAAAATAATTTTTTTTCAATATGATTCCGGTAATTTTTTGGTTCATATAAAAAATTCTTATGATTAAATTCTAATTTCTTACGAGGGTACTAAGAGCCATCAAATTTTTGGTCCAAATAGGAAATTAATTCTTTTTAATTTTCTGTACACATTTAAAATCAATCATGAACCTTTGAAGCAAATTGCTATTATTGATTGCAACATGTATATATATATATATGTGTGTGTGTTTGTATTAGAGAGAGATTTTAACTTTCTGAAAAAAGCAGAAAAAGTTAAAATATCTCATAATAAAGAGTCAAACCATTAATGCTCATAATAAAGAGCATTAATGAAACAGATTTAGAGAAAAGTTTTGACACTTAATGAATTCTGACAAATAAATTTCCTAATAATTTTGCGTTCAAATAAATAGCTTAATCCAATATGAAATGAATACATATAAGTCTGCAATTGTGTCAAATATACTTATTTAATTTCATAATATATGGGGCAAAGTCAACAACAAAGGGGAAAATAATTATTCATGTTTTTACATTTTAATCTTGTAAACTATTTTGAAAATGTTCAGTATATTTAAAGAAAATATACTGAACGTTATATTTTCACAATAATAATAAAATATCACAAACATCGTTATAATCTTTTATTTAGAGCTCTTTGAGCATTTTTCAGAAGAATTTGAAACAACTGAAAAAAAAGACATGTTTTTTATTAATTGTGCAAAAAGTATAAAAAATACAGTATATAAAATTACAGGAATAAAGATTGTTACTCTCAAATTCAACTCCTCTTCCTTCTTTAAAAAATGTATGTCTTATAGCTAATTAACATTTGACATTCTGTCTTTAATAGCACCAGACACTCACTAGATGGCGACATCAAATATAAGTTATGTAAATAAAGTTTCTGAGATTCTTCATATATAGATTATCTTATTAGCATATTTTAAATTTGTTTTTTAAAATCTTATATAATAGTAATAAACTAGAAATATATAAAACTACTAAAAAAAGTTTTAATTAAAAATCATTCGCAGAATCAAATTAAATTTCTCTGGAAAATTAGGAATCTCTGATTTTTCAACATGTCTGAGAATTTTTTTTTCCAGCCTTACTAAAAAAACTGTTAAAAATTAATTTCATGAAACTTTTACATTAAACTCAACAAAATATATGTAAAAAAAAAATTAATCCACTTTCTTTCGCATTGTTTTAAAAAGTAAAAATGTGGTTTTTTAATGATATTATGCTCTTTTGTAGCAATTAACATTTTTTAATTTCAGAGCATTTACTCAAAAATAATTAGCAAAAAACAGAAATAATTTCAACAGAATCAATTGGTTAACAAAAATGTAAAAATACCCTAAATATATGGATGACTGATATTTCTTTAGTTGGAATGTTGCTTTTGAAACTCGAATCGTTAATCAAACTATTGATTTATTTTATTAGTAATTTATTGGATAATCTGCATCTTGATGTGATTTTTAAACTGTCATCAAATGCTACTTTTCACAGGAAATTTTAAACCTGCTTTTTCTTCTTTTTATTCTGAAATAATTTTTCATTTTTAATGAAGACTTATCTCAAAGTAGATAACATGATTACGCCCAAGCTTTATAAATTTCGTTTAACATCTATTTTTTTTCAACGTTTAACAAATTTATTTAACATAAAATCATTATTGTAAATATGTACATTTTTTTTTTTTCGTCTATAAAATATTCTTATGTCTCAAGATCTCACTTCTCAATTCTTCAATAAAACACACAATGTGTATACTGTCCCCTTGAACAAATTAACTTTATCACCTTATGATCATAGGTATTAGTTAGAAATATTTTATTTTTAAAATAATTAATATTTGGGGGTTATTAAATGGAAACATTGAGAAATATGATTAAAAGAAGTGCAATTAAAGATGTTTTTCGCATTAAAAAATAAATCTTGATCAGTCTATAATCAAGTATATTAGCCTAATTATGGAATTGTATGACAGCGTAGTTATTTTTAAAAATATGGTATACGTTTCCATGTTGATAATTTGTTTCTAGTTTTGTTCTATACAATAATTACAATGAAAACAAATCATATTCTACTGCAGAAATTACAAAAGATTTTATTTAAATCCAAAAATAAAATAGAAACTGATAAAAAATACTCCTGATATCCTAAAAATATTATTTGTAGTTAAAAAACATTATTTAGTTTGGTCAGAAAAAAAAACAATTAAAGCTGGTATCGAACCTGCAACCTTCGAAACAGTATGAGAGTATATTGATAGGATGAATACGGAGTGGAGTTATATAAAAAGTGTACTTGAAAAGGTATTTTGCATACGAAAAAGTTTCAAGGTAAAATTCCCTGATAGCAAAAAGGCAGGACTGCGCCAACGGGGGAAATCGATATACCGAAACTTGAATTCGGGGATGCGAAGTACCCGTTCGGCTAGGCCTGCCGATAAAACAAAGGGTTTGGAATGAACACATTGAAAATGAGAAATAAATTGAAGAATACATCGCCATCTACCGGTTGAATTTTCCTTTATAAATTAAAATTTCGAAAATTCCGATTCAGAAACTTCTATTAAAATTAATTCAAAAGACGATTTTTTTTTTAAACTTTAAAGTATTTGTTCATTAAAACTCTTTACTTTGAAAACTGGACAACTGATCATAAAATTATTTTTTCGTCTATATTGTTTCCTCTGTAGATTTGCTAAATGCAATTTGAAGTCCATGAAATATTTGAATGATAGCATATTTTGTATAAATTGTTAAGAATATATAGAAAATAGTTAAGAATATAAAGTAAGTAAATCCTTGATATCTTGCACAATTATAAAAGTAAAATAAAATTAAAAGTAAAATTTTTAAATAATTCCATATTCATAGAAACACCGTATAAATAATGAAATTTGCATTTTAATTTTATTTATGGTGAAAAGAAATATTGCTTCATGAAAAAAAAAAAAAAATAATCAAGCCATCAATGTCAAATGCATTATGGAGTTTTTTCATTTTCACTTAAAAATAAAAAACAATCATTCTCGTCGACTTTTATTTAAAATATAATAAAATTAAACGAAATTATTTTTATTAAATTGAACTGCTGGGCTTCAAGAATTACAAATATAATCGTTGAAAATCAAGTCAGAATAGTTTTATTCAAATATGCTTTCCAAGTGACGATTATTGTGGCTATATGCTGCATACTATTTTACCATACACGATTTTCATAGATCGAAAAACGAAATCTGGCAGAAATAAAAATATCGACATTAATAAATTATGAATCAATTAACTAAAATAGGAGAATATTTGACCGCTCATTCAGTTAACAAGAGTAAAATGAAATTAATTAAGAAAACAATCATGATTCCATAGTATAATCCAATTATAATACAAAAATTATGTGTGGAATTTCATACTTACATAATTTATGTTAAATATACAAATTAATATTCACAAAAACGAAAACATTATTTGTGATCTTAATTTTTCTACTTTATGAACATTTCAAATTAAGCTATTGCGCAAATTTTCTTTTTATATTTTTTTTTCATAATTTGTTTTAAAATTTGTAAAATTAAGAAAATTTGAAACTGCAACAGCATTATGTAAAATAATGGAGAAGAATTTAAGGTCTCAAGGCAAAAGTTGAATTGAGGTTTCATTACGAAGAAAATTGATATTCCCACTATAAATTAAAGTTAATAGTCAGGGGGGGGGAGGAATAATCCTCATAAATCTCATCGTAGAATCGGAATTTTCCTACTAATACTGAATTCGGCAGCAGAATAAAATGAAATTTTGAAAACGTTTTTGATTGCCTTATCACCACTTCCTTTTAATTCAAACGAAGACATTGGGACTTCCCTGCGATCATAAGGTCCCGGGGTCAATCCCAGCCTCTGTTGAACAACGGTAGATGGATGTCACACTACTGCCTTAGGCATGCGCGTTCGTCGGGTTGGATGCTTGGTAGTTTTTTCCGGGTTTTCTCCCTTACGACCTGTGAGTACAACCTATTGTGAAAATTCCGCACTTGCGGTGGAATTTTCACAATTTACGTGGTATTGGTCGCGGTGACCCGGTTCATTAGGACATCGTTGTTAATGCGTTCTATCTCAATTTAGTTTTTGTTGCACCAGCGTATTTTTCTGTACCTAGCGTTGAGTAGGGCTCAACCAGTTAGTGGAGGCAGCCTGGTGGGAGCAGGATCAAGCAGAAGATCCATAATTCTTGATCTGCCACCCTCAGATGTATCATTTCATTTTATGCTTGGCCACTGCTTCTAAATTACGAAGAATCCCACCCGACTGCGTCTATCTAATTAGTAATGTCAAACTCAAGGCTAGAGACAAGGAAACATGCTGGTGCAGCAACATTTCACGCTGTGCACGCTAAAATGACAGTCCGCTACGCGGTTTCAAAGGGAAAGCGTTTACTCTCATATTGCCTAAAATGTCAGAGAGACAGAACCATATAGGTAACATACAGAAAGGGTTAATCAAACGATTTTGCTTTTATTTTCTGAAAGCAATTGATATCTCTGCTTTCCATGATGATTCTAATAAGACATGGGCAGAATTATTTTGTTATGTTTTGTTTTTAGAGTAATTAAGAAACTCTAATAATTGCTCTCTCCTCACACACATAAATTAATAGCTGCATATATATATATGTGTGTGTGTGTGTGTATATATATATATATATATATATACAGCTTTTTTAATTTATGTATGCTCAAACAATTAATATGTAGGTGATCAATAAAAAAAGGAATTTTCTGAGAAGATAATTTATTATATATATATATATATATATTATCACTTTTCATGAGAGAATTAATTTTTTAGCTCTCATCTAAATTAAATTTTTGAACAAAGATGCATATAATAAACTATTTTGTTTATTATATGCATGCTTAGTTATGAAATCGAAGTAATGAATAAAAATTATTTTAATGCCTTTTTATTACCAAACAAACCATTTTTGAGGCTTTTTAAAGCCAAAATATTAAGAGTTTTATGAAAATGATTAAACATAGGAAAATTCTAGTCTCAGATAAAAACAAACATATTGGTAATGTAAAAATAAATTTGAGCAACTTATACTTTATGTCTGACATCAAGATCATATCAACAAGGAAAATAAGTATGACTTTCATACCATAAGGCACAGACACAATCTATTTTTCGAATTATTTATAAGAAAATTTCAATGGAAGTTTCCTTAGGCTCATCTTCACCAAATGATAAAATTATCTCTTCTGGTTCTATCCCTGCCACTTTTGAACAGCGGGAGATAGATATTGTGCTTATGCAGCCGGTAAAACAGTCGAGTGGGTGCTTGGGAGTTTTCCAGATTACCTCTTTTGATATATGAATAGGGCTCACACCTATGAAAAGATATCCCCTGAGCAATTTTAGCATTACAAAGGCTTTCCACTACGCAGTACGAAAATAAATGATGCATTGCAATTTTCAGGGGCTCGGTAATAAGATTATTTTTCTTAAAGTGGAAGATCCCAGGTTCAATTTTAGCTCCTCTTGTTCCACTCGAAAGAAATGCTGATTGCTACCTGCATACACGCCTATCAAGATCGATGTTAGGGTCTATTGCGACACACGAACGCAACCCATTATTCAAATTCAAACCCTAAAATGAATACAGCATTGCTTACAAACAAAAAATTAGTATATTTCCTTCATTTCATTATATATAATAGAATATATTAAATGCAAATCAATACTGATAAAATAAGATTGCCTGATTATTATTATTATTATAGCACTAGATGGACAGAGAGGGGCGAGCTTTGATAAAATGGACTTATGCGAACTGTAAAAAAAAATAAGGTTCGAATAATTACGGGAATAGACACACACATTAATGTAGCAAATCTTTGGTCGGACTTAAATCCATTAACCCTTCTCTTAGTAAGCTCTTAAGTATTGCATTTTTTCCAAATTAATAGTTTTCAATTTTTTTTATATAAATTTATTTCTTAATTACATATATATTGTTTTTGTGCAGTGAGGAAAGTACATAACACTGAATTTTATTAATTTATGCAAACTATTATGCTCCATTTCGGTTTCAATTTTTATTAAAATATGTTTATTTAGTATTAATATGTGTCTAATCATTATTTTGTCAATGTTTTATATTATTTATTGATACACAACACAATTATCATAAATCTTAAGTGTATTCTCAAGAAATTCAAAATATCTTAAGAATGAAGGTGAAATATTTTACACGCAAATTTTCCTTTACATTTATCAAAATAAAAATCTAACTAAAGATCTTGCAATTTTTTTATTAAAACTATATTCTCCTTCCCTGTAACCACACCAGATGAAGCAATACAAAAACAGTTTTTGAGAAACTTTCCGATCAATTCTAAATTATTTTATATTAGAATTAAACACAAAGATTTGAAAAATCTTTGATTAAGGATAAAATAGATTGATTAAATCAAAACACAAAGATTTGAATGCTCAAAATACTCCGACTTTAAAATATATCAATGCTTATATACATGAAAAACGCAGAGGTTTTACATTAAGTGATTTATCGACGAACAAGTTTCTTTGAAATAGCATAAAAATTATACAAACAAGCATAAAAATTATGCAAATTGTATTAAATAGAGGAGTTCAAGGGATTTTTTCAAGGGACATTCAAGGATCTTTATATTTTTAAAATAAATGAAAAATCCCTTGAACTCTTGTAATTTATAAAATAGTAGAAAAAGGAAAAACTGTGTTCTTAAGCACTTTGAATATGTCACGTTATTAAAATTATCTGTAAAAAGGCCTCTTCGATACCTATATACAGTTAGTATCATCAGACTCACACATTAGGCTGTTCACTAAACTGTGCCGAAGTCACAAATTGTCTATGTATTTATTCTGAGGCCCCAAATACCGTAAGTTTGAAGATTTGCATACTTAATGATTATTTATATAGTCTCTTGTAAGAAGCAGAATGAAATATTTTTAACATTGGATGTACCCTCATTCAAATTAACTGTGGTATTTAATTCAATTCTTCACATTGTTATTCATTGTTGTCATATTTGTTGAAGATGGAAATTTTGTTTGTATTATTTGAAGCAACAGAGAAAATCACATATGTCTAAGAGATTTCTATCTGTTCTGCATTAGTATATCCATGTTTCTGTTCATGAATCAAATCAAGGATTGTTGCACAAAAGAATTGCACTTGTTTATTATTAATTTTTACGCTTCTTTTCTTTTGCTCTACAACCAGATTAAAAATTTCAGGATTATGATAAGAAATTTGGTGAATGTGAATCCTTTATAGCTGAAGAACAAATTATTGCAATAAGCAAGCAAGCAAGCAAAAAAAAAAAAAAAAAAAAAAAAAACCCCAGCAAGCTTTCATTTTTTTTATTAATATTATTATTATAAAAAATAAATTATAGTATCTGAAGCAAGGGATATTGAGCTGTTCCCAAATAAAATTTTCATGCTTACAAAATTCCAAGCAAAGCAAGATTTCCCGTTCTTAATTATACACTTATAATAATACCGCATTTCTTTCTTTATTACCAGTACATAATTTTATAATTTTCTGGTATATTCAATTTGACCATGAGTTTTCATGAAAAGTTTCATTTTAGAGTTACCTTTTTCGGGGGGGAAAAACTGCCGGATGGCTTAGGGCATCTTTAAGATTTTACAAAGTAACTTGGATTTCTTGATGCTTTTCAGATTCTTGATATATTTCAGAAAAACGTACATTAATGGTTTCAGAAATATTTGGAAATGTATTACGATTTAACTTTTGGCCAACCAATACAGCACACAGGCAAATATGCGATTTTAGCTTGCAACGAAACAAATAATATCCCTTAAGCAGAATAAGACTTCCAAATAGAAGATATAATGAGATGAAAAGACCCTTTTAACAAAATAAATATAATATTTACTTCCTGACTTTCGCTATATTACAACTATAACAAAATTTACTATTCGTTTTCCCCCATATTTTGTATAAATAAACAGTATATTATAAATGCTTGTTATATGTATTGTACGTTTTATAAGAATTGATCACTAAAAAAATGAATTCCTAGTTTAATAAATATTGATTACATTTTAGGACAAATTTTATAACATCGAATTTAATTATAGATTATATAAAAATTGTATCTTATGTTATAAAAAAAAGTCAAATAAATGTTTTTTGGTTGATATCTTAAAAATCATTTCATTGTTCCGTTGGGTGCATTATCCTGTGGATAATTTTCATTGGACCAAGCATGATGAAACAACGGATAATTGAAAACTAAACAGTCAGTTCAATTAAAACCCTGAATTTCAAACATGTTTACATAATTGTACACTTTTTAGCGATTCCTCAAAAATTTAATAATATTTTCTTAATTATAATTTAATCAGTAACAAGATATCATTTCCTTCAAATATTGCGTGATCATTACATGTTGGTCCTCTTTGTTAAAATAAAAAAAAATCACCCTTATTTTAAATAATTCACTTATTTTGTTCAGCTATAAATACAATTTCTTCTGAAAAAAATGAATGTTTTTTTAATATTTTATTCCTTTAATAAATAAAAATAAGAAATTTTATACGTTCAAATATTTAATTTAAATTAATATATCTAAATTATACAGATAAGATCGATCTTTTTTAAAAATGTTTACCTAAATTCAGTTGAAATAATATTTTAAATATTCTTTTACATCAAAAGTTTGAATTGATTAATTTTTCCCCCTTATCAATTATCATCTTTGTTTTTACTTTTATGTTCGTCTTTACTTTTATCAATATTGGCATTTTTCTGAGTTTGCGCTACAAGCAAGGAAATAGATGTACCACCGATGAAGATTACACCTAATTATTTAAATTAAAACTCACCTGTCCATATACTCATAAATCCAACTTATTTAAATTTTAAACGCCACAAATTTCTAATTTATCTTAAATGATGAATTGCTTTTGGATCATTTATAAGCGATTACTGAAGCTTTTTGATTTCTTAATGAAAGTTGAGAAGAGCGCTTACATACTGAGATAAGAAAATAGTAATTTACGACATTGATACATAGAATTATATAAACCGTGTTTTAATGCATTTTTATCTCTATCAAAAACAAAACTTATCAATGCAAATGTTAGCGTAAAAGACTATATTTAGCATATTAATATAGCAGGAAAAAGAATCGAAGTACAATTTTGAGGCGGGGCTTTCGGAAAAAGGTTTTCAAAATGCGTACATCGTTCGTTTCTTGCGGTTGCTTTCATAATCATACGAGGAAGACTTTTTTTCACTTGAAATTTCTCGGCATACTCTCTTTGATTAAGTCATCATCTTCGTGACGTCACTGGTGACAGGATCACTTCTAGTTGAGCATCATTTGTTCCCTCTTGCAGTTCTTTCTGATTCGAAGAAATATCGCTTTCTTGGCGATAAGTGTGGAGGAATTATATTTACGAAATGAAATATTCAACTAAAATTTAGACTAATGATTCAAGTTCATTCAGTTACAATTTTAATAAAAATAAAAAAAAATTCATTAAGATTAGTTGTAAATAACTCATAAAAATAAAAATGTACCGTTAAACCACTAAAAATCAATTAATTTTTTCTGAAGAAAACAGTGCTAAGAAATAACTTTTTAGATTAGAAGAGATGTTTCAGAAGTAAGATGAGAAATAGAAAAAATAAAGATATCAAGGTGTACATTCTTTTTTATTTTAAAAGGGAAGTTTCATTTCATAATGTTAGCTATTCAACAATGAAATAAATTTTAATTTTAAATATTTTTATGTGGCAGTGCTCATTTTTCTTTTCTTAGGTATTTCATTTTAGTATACTTCTTTTTTTTTTTTTAATATAATTGCTTGTAAAAATTCCAGGCCTCAGACAGAATATAGCATGCATCAAAATTAAATAGAAATATAAAACAGCATTTTTAAGTTGTTTCGTTATTTACACACAATGGCTAAAAATGTATCATTCTGGCTAGCAAGAAAATTGTGGGTATGTATCTGACGTGGACAAAAAGCATTTTGTTAATGAGCCTACTCATGTTAACCAGTCACGCCATAAAGTCCTTTGTTTGTTTGGAAAGTAAAGTACCTGGTCAGGTTTTGAACTAGTGCCTTATAACTACGATTTAAAAATAACACACTGTTCGAGTACCTCTAAAGATGACATCTAAGCCAAAGCCCATTATTATGAGCTAGCGGGTTGCCAGAAAAGAATGCAAATTAAATTTCATAATTTAGGATTTTATTTAATAAAGTAGGATGTATATACAAGTTTTAACCCCTAAATTAATTCTTTAATTCTACTTTTTAAAATTAAATTCAAGTGACCAGTAGCTCATTGAGCATTTCTAACAAAACAATAATGTATAAAATTCTTAGTTATTGCTAAATTTCTTATTTGTGGTATTAAATAATATCAAAATTACAAAAGTTTAATGGCAACACAGAAGCCATCTCTGTCAATGTAACTTGTGTTTCAGTTAAAATCCTGGTTATTCCATAGATTATTTATTTCCATTAACTTCATTTATCATAAACCCCACATTTCCTGTTGTTTTATTTATTACTCAATTAACTTTTTTTATATTCTACAGTTTTTTTTTTTTTTTTTATTATTTTTTGGCCATCCAGTTTAATACACAAGAGTTTTGTAGTTTGGTAGAATTTTTGCTCTTAAAAATGTTAAAATCTAGAAGATGTGTGTAATTTACTCTAAATCACAAAAATAAAACTAATTATTTTAGGTTGGGGAAAAAGTTATCCATTATTTTTTCGGTAGACGTCTGTAGTGATCGCTATCTCGTGAGGTATCTATCAAACAATTTCAAATTTATGCTCATTGGAAAGGTGACATTTGACACTAAAATGTTCTCTTGCGGTTTTTTGTTTGATTAATTCAGTTATGAGTACAAGGTTTTTAAAATAGAAGACAACAAACAGAAAATTCGATACATTTTAGTTTTTCTTTTATAATGGCGAAAATGCTAACCAGGTGGCTAAAATTGTGTAAGGTGTTTATCGTCCTATATATGACTGTAACAACCAGTTACGCACAATTTTGGTTTCGTCTATTCCGTTTGGGTATTTGGATGCTAAAGATGCACCTCGCATGGATATAACATCGTCGAGAATGTCAATAAAATATCAAAAATTATCAAACTTGACAGCATGTCAGCAGTCGTAGCTTCGCACAAGACCTAAGAATCTACATGAAAACTGTTTTAAACCTTTTTAAAAAGCGAATCTGAAAGAAGTTACAAAAAGTTCACGTAAAAATAATGGATTTCTTTTTCCCCAACCTATATATCACACGAATTAATATTCTTATGAACTATAATCAATTTAAGGGTCAAATGAAAAATGTTCAACATTGAAGTGTGCATATTTTTTTAATATATACAATTTATTACTTTCATATTTTTTACTTGGTTTTGACTGCGGAAGTTAACAATCAGTTGTTCTATGTTAAACTTACTTTCTTTGAATTAAGGTAAAAATTATTAGAATTTATTTATATTGTTTCAAATGCGACTGTAAAAGTTTATTTGCATAATATTCATGAATTTTATTTGTTCTTTTAATGGTTTTAAGACAAAGGAATAAAGTTTCCTCAGTCAATAACTCTTACATATATCACTAATATTGTTTTATTTAAATATGATATGTAAATTCAAATCTTATTATTATTTATTTTTCTTACAGTTAGTGTTACTAATAACAAGCAATGGAAAATTTTTTCATATATTTTAAATACAGCAAATTTATATTTCTTATAATTATATGTGAATATATTATATTTAATTAGATAAGCCTTGACTGATACTTAGCAATTTTTGTCTTCAAATATTTAAAAATAATGTCATCATTTTGTTTCGCGTTTGATTTAAGCGAAGAAGTAAAAGTAGAAATATACTTTTCTTTGACATATTTTCTATTAATTAAATGAACTGAATTAAAAATAATTTGCTAAATGTCTTTTGTAGAAGCGATCCGCATAGTTCTCACGTCACTGTATATTTTTTCCTACCAATCCTCTTTCAGTCGTACTGTCCAATGATATCCACTGATTACTCACATTCCTCGAGGCAAACTGTTCATACTTTGCAATGATTAATGTTTTTAGACAGCTCCTCTACCTTCTGTATGCAAATGCTTCAGGGTACCACCTTGAATATTTACACCACGCAAAAATGTCCAGTGACAGTGTTGATTGAATACCAAATCGAGACAAGACGTAACAGTGTCGTACCACTAATTACATTATCGCAAAGCCAAGAGCTTCCTGCAGTTGGGAAGGACGAGAATGAAACAACTTAATTAAAGGGCAATTATGAAATCCCCACTGACGACCGGTTTCGTCTCGAGAGTTGTTTCAATTTCTTCATTACGATACAAAGGGCCTCCTCGTTGGCGATACTTCGGCTGGTATATTCGGCAACCCCATGACAGGTAGGGTGGAGGGTCTGCAGCTAATGGCATCCTAAAGCGAGCGGCCTCTTTGACCCCAGCGAGGTCAGCTATGATTGGGGCCCCCCAGGTGCTCGCCCTTTCTCTTCCACGTGTTTCTGGACGAAGCAGTGGCCAGCCAGGACCTATGATTACAAAAATGAGTAATGAAGGTTGGGCGAACTGGTATCCGTGGACACCTCCAGGCCACTTTCGATTGGATTTTGGAGGGATGCTGCACAAATAAACGAGCGTGATCCCCTGAACTGGAGCGCTGACTCTCGGAATCTTAATGATCTTCCTGAAAAAAGTTTCCGGATCTTACGGACTCATGCTGTGAAAATCACATTGCCTCTCATCCCTTAACACAATTCATTAGTTATAGACCTCCTTCTATAGGTTCTTTCGATATTTTTTATAATCTACTAAAATGTAGCTTGTTGATGAATCCAGATATCCATCAAAATTACTTATTTTAATCCACTAATCTTCAATCTGCTAAAAAATTTCGATCTGCAGATCTTATCCCTAATATTGTATTTTAAATTATTATGAAGATCCTAAACATGTATTCAACGAGCTAATACAAGTCTATACAACGAGGTAGTATTGCTATACTAATAGTCTAAAGAAAACAAATATCTTATGCTTTTAAATTAAATTTTCAGTTTTTATATTGAACGGAGCAAAAGTTTTTCTAGTTTTTTTTTTTCCATTGAACTAGGAAGCTTGAGATATTCCATGTTACATTCACTTGGAGTTGCTTATTATATTCTGAAGTTACTTTTACGACCAAGTAAAAAAAAAAAAAAAAAAAGGATTTTTTTCTTGGGAATATTTAAATAAAGCCACGACATCTATTAATAACATTGTTATTGTGTAGCAATTACTGACCTATAAACTACTCGTTTATAATTCTCATAGACAAAACAACGATGTAGAGTACAAAATGATAAAAGAAAGCTTCATTAGCTAGTTTCAGATGCTAGTCTAAATAAATGTCTAACATTTTTATAAGTTTTATTTATGAATTACGATGGGCGTTTCTTGAATTAGTAACTCAATTTTATTGCAAGTTTTTCTAATTAATAAGCTGTTTTGTATTCAAGGTTGGAAAGGCTTCAATTATCATTCAAAAAAATAAATAGATTTTTCATTACATATTCCTTCAAATTTTCATAAGCAGAGACACATGCACACTTTATTTTTTTTATTTTTTATTTATTTATTTTTTTATTTATCAAAACTATTTTTATGAAAAACTTTTTACATTTATATCACTACTGTATTTATTTATAGCAACATAAAAATAAATGTATTTGTGATTTATTTTAATTTAATTTCTAATGAAATCATTCAGCTACATAAAGTTTTTGTGTACGGTCTTTCGCAGTCAAACGAAACATTCATTGAAATTGTTTTTTATTATTCGAAACACGCAAAAATATTTTTAACATAATTTTTCCAAAACAAAAAAAAATCAGAATTGGTAATTTATTAATTTTTAGAAGCACATACCATTTGTGTGACCAATTGTTTCCAAAAATAAAGAAATGGAGTAATAAATCTTATTGTTCCATAAAACTTATACAAATGATTATATAATTTCATAAATATGATATTTTTTTATTAAACATTTATGAGAAACTAAACTTGAAAATTGTCTAGCATAAAAATTTTTAAAATAACGATTTATTTTAACTAAAAAGATTTAATATACACTGCCCAAAACAATTAAAGGTTATTGAGGTTGTGGGTTGATCCTGCACCTGGAAATCAATTGTTTGGTTGATTGATACGTTGTTGACAGATCTATGAGATAAACACAATGTATGACATTTGCTTAGCATAAAAGAAAAAGGATTTTTATTGAATATTTGGGTATCAAAGGATAAAACACAACGAGTACGAATAAGAAAAAGTATAACTAAAAAAGGTGTTTTCTAAAAGAAAATCTTTTGTGGAGACTATGATCTCCCCGGATGGCCAGCAGCGTTGAACATTTGAGGCATCGAGTCAATGAGACTATTAATGAGAGGCTGAGGTATTTTGCTACATTCCTTCAGGAGAGCTCTTTCGAGTTCTTGGGAAAAGTAAGGGGGTGGTAGGCATCCATCAATTCATCTTCCTAGAAAGTCCCAAACATGTTCTATTGGGTTTATGTACGGAGAACACACAGGCCATTTCATTTATACCATTCCTTCCTCCAACAGGAAATCATTCATGAAGATAGCATATGTCCAGCAATTCAAAAGTTCTGAGGATCTCATTCCAGTATCGGCTACCGATCAAAGCTCCATTTCGAATGATATGGAGATTGGAATGCCTATTATTGGAGATGCCAGCATAGACCATTATTTCCCCACTGCCAATTCTGACACTTTCGAGCACGAATACATGATTGTTTCTGGTGCCACGTTCCATCCAGATGAAAATACGTCTGTTATCAGGATGAAGAGAAACGGGATTCGTCAAAGAGAAGAATATTACGCCATTCATTTCTACTCCAGTTCACGTGCTCTGTTGCCCAGTCCCCGCGTGCGCGACGTTAACGTGATGCACATCTTTGGTCGGGAGCATACAGCCTTACAGCGTGAAGATAGTTTTGAACAGTTTGTGTGGAAACTGTGCCACCAGTAGCCGAATGAAAGTGTGGAAGAGTGGCATTCATTTTTTGGTGTCTCCTAACCATTAGCGTTAAATAACGGTCACCATTATGCGTTGTTGCATGTCTACGATCTTTTCCTGATTTTCTGCCTGCATTTCCAATCACCGAAAACCAATTCCATGCCTAAGAAATAACATGTTGAGAAACTCTAACGGCTACTTCGTTATTACTTCGTTTGCTATTTCAGATTGTGTTTAGTCCCCCTCTGAATGGATAATAACTCTCTAAACTTCAGATTTAGTTAAACGACTTCATTGAGACAACACATTCATCGATTCTTAACGTCGACTATTCTTTTCCGCCTTGTTTTACATTGAGTTGAAGGCCAAATCTCATTTTCTGCCGCTAAAGCATTGCCTTCGACATCAAACTCAAATATTGCATACTGCGAAGTTCAAAAACGAGAAAAATTTGCATTTTTGTGATTCTCTACTTCTATTTTATGGATTAAATGCAACCATTAAAATTTACTTATACCGTTATTTTATTGAAGACTTACAGTATCCCTTAATTGTCTTGAGCAGTGGATATGATGTATGCGCGTGCACGCACGCACTTGTATGTAGGTAAGTATATATTTAGGCATGCATGTGTGTATATACCTGTGTGTGCTTTTATAAATACTTTTTTACATTTAATGTGGTTACTAAAAATGATAAATAAAATAATTTAATTTTAATAACATATAATACCCATTTTTATTATAAGTCAAACACATGTATTATACATAACACACACACTTATTTAGAATATGTAATCTAATGGGACTTATTGCAATGCGTTTATTTATGATGCGCATGTAAACACACGTTTTGTATATACTTATATATTAACAAAATCTTTCTAGTGATTGAAATAAAAAAATGAAATGAGAAAAAGTGAGCCGCGTAAGGAAAGTACAAGATAATAAAGTCATTACTTTCTGAGAGGGAAGGGAAGCGAGGGGGTCTAATCACAGCACGGTTTCGACTTCAGGTTTCCCCAAATGACAGGGAATGGGAGGCTGTGCACCAATTACTGGCTTGATTAGCTTTCTATCCCCATTGTCTCGAAGCGACAACCAGCTCGTGCAGGTGCCATTAGTGCACACCATGGGAGCAGGTACTATTTTCTCGACCAACACATCCTGTTACGCAAATGCATTAATGTTGACTTTTGATTCCTCCCCTTGACCACCTCGTTTTTTTTCTTACTGTTATTTCTCCAACTGAATGAATAGATAATTGACAATGAAAAACTAGCGATGATGGGAGAAAAGGATGATAAGAAAAGAGAAATATGCCCGCTATATAAAACAATAACGTTTAAATCATCCTTAACGAATTTGTCTGAAGTTATCCGAAGAAACCTTGAAGTGAGTTTTTCATTTCGTTTTATTCCTTGCGTTACAAAGCCAGCTCTGTAATTAAGAGTGTAAAGATTCATTTGAATTTTCATGTCCTTATTGATTCGTGAGTTAATACTTATTACATTCTCTTTATTCGTTGTAAATCAAAAATCCTGGAAATTCAACGGTTCAACAATGCTCTTATTCAAACAGATTAATATTAGTTATAAAGTGAGTACAGGCTTTTAAACCCTTTCATAACTTATTTGTGAGTGAAACATTTACCTTAGTTATATGTCATTATCTGTAGGTTGATATTCATATTACTAGTTGGTTTGTTGTCAATTATATTAAGTATTATAAGAATGTTGACTCAATTCGAAAATTATTTTCATATCTAATACATTTAATACGAAAATAATTATATAGCTGCTAGGCCTGCGAAACTAATTATATAACAGCCGGTGGCCTGGTTGGTTAGGGCATCGTTCTCGTTACCAAAAGGTGGTGAGTTCGAATCCCGGCTTGATCGAAGATCCGTCGTGTTCACTGGGTCACGTAAAATCTGTCGGGTCGCAATGTCCTCCAAGTTCCCATTACAAATTAATACCTCTGGGGCTGGTTGGAGCCAGGATTTCGGTCTTCACTGGTTTCAATCTCTAAATTGGAAGATTCAGATGGTGTGCTGCCATCTATGAGCCAAAAGTCATACTTCCACCTTAGTATGAGGGTGCTCTATTCAAAAAAGGAAGACGCTCTCTCTCTGACTTCATTCGCCAAGTCTTTGACGGGCGGGATTGGCATTGCCAAGTGTCATCAGAAACAACAACAACAAATGATCAGCAGATATTTATGTAAAATTTCTTTTCTAATGACGAAAAATTAAACTACTTCCGAATAGAGGATTTCTAATTTTACTTAGTCGTTTATCGATATCAAATAATATTATTACCACTTAAAATGAAAACAAACATTGAAAAAATAATATGCCCTGCCAAATATGACGCAGAACATAAAAAAAAATCGCTGTAACTAATGGAATAACATAAGAATCATTTGGCGTAGAAAATTGAGCTGTCAAAAAACGAGTGGTTAAACAAGGGAAAATAAATATCTTACTCCTACTTTTCTACATATATTTGAGGGGTTATACTTGAAAGTTATTCTCTGGTTTATCCAATACTATATTAAGTAAATACAGCATTCTGTATTTAAAGGCATATTTGATATACATAAAAAGAATTACAGGTGCTTAGGATATTTGTACAAAGCAACATATGCATAATTAGTTGGAGTTAATGTCAAATAAGCACTCCTATAAGACTTTTGTTAAAAACCCTTTGTCCCCCGATTTTGAAAACTGTCCAAATAATTTTTCAATACATATTTGTGTGTGTGTGTATGTATGCGTAGATTTTAGTCAGTTAATTTTTAAGCTTAAAAATTAATATTTAGTGAATCAATTTAAATTTCGTAATTCTAGCCCTGAATTGCAAGCAATTTTAAATAAATTACTTTTGTATGTATATTGCATCTTAACTCGAGTAACATTTTCTTTATTTTTTTCTTTTTATGCTTAAAATATAATAGCAGTAATCAATAATTTTATTAATATTTTGTCATCATTAAAATGCTTTAAAAAATTTCTTATTCATTATTATATTTTATTTCAAATCTTAGAGACAATTTTTAAATGTATTTATTTACTGTGTGAAATACCATTTAAATTTTACTTAAGTCAATATAAATGTAGTTTACTTACTAGAAACAGTCAAATATTCAATTTCATTAATTGAAAATTAAATATATATTAATTTTCAATTAACTATCTTTTAATATGCATCTACTTCTTGAGCTTGTCAGATATGTGGCACCTCTGCATTGTTGCATTTTGTAACATGCTCCAAGCCCAATTTTTTCCTAGTTCCATTGTCTTGGGTCACCTACTTTGTTTATAAAGTCTGATAGGCCCTCAATGGAGTTGAGGTATAACTCTTTAGGATATGGATTACCAAGAGTAGTGAATCTTGTAAGGGCAAGAGCATCACACTCATATAGGATATGATGAGCTGATTCTACCCCTGCGTGGCATTTCCTACAAATTGGTTCCTGTTTAAAAAGTCCCATTGTATGAAGGTGTTACTTGAAATGATAGTGCCCAGTAATGAAGCCTAGAATTGTTTGAGTCTTCAATCTTGGGAGTCTAAGAATTTCAGATGCAATTTTCTCAGATGAGTTGAAAATCATACTTTTTGCATGTTTCTGTCCAGGAGAGTCTCGCCAAACTTTGTTCATCTCCTGTTTTTCCCATTTTTGAATGGCCTTCCTTGTAGTTTTCATGTTGATCCCACAAAAGGGTTCCATTCCTATTGGATTGAAAGAGGATCCCTGTTTTGCAGGTTCATCAGCTCTTTCATTTCCTTCTATTCCTATATGCCCTAACACCCAAATAAGAATAATTTTATCCCATTTGCCAGTTCCTTAAGGAGATTTTTATATTCCATTACAATTTTTGATTTGACTTGGAATGAGTAGAGAGCCATCAATGCAGCTTGACTGTCGCTGAAAATAAGAATACGCTTACCTTGGTAGCCCTTCTTTAAATTTATCTGCAGACAGTTGGTGATAGCAAGAACCTCCGCCTGAAAGACAGTGGTATGTTCCCCAAGCCCTTTATAAAGACTGAATCTTGGTGCCACACTACAGACCCCCAGTCCTGAGAGGTTGCCTTTTTTTGATCCATCTGTAAATATAATATGCATACATTTATATACATATATTCCTAATGAAGAAGAAAGAAAAAGATTTATTCTACTTTTTTCTCATTTTTTCTTAATGTTCCTTCTTAGTTTTTCTAGTTTTTACTTTTGTTTTGTTTCTGTAGTCTGGGTTTTTTTTTTGTGTGTGTGTGTGTGTGTGTGTTCTAAATTATTCTGATTGACTCGATTGAAAACATTTTCTATACTTAAAAAATCTTTTTGAGATTATAGTTTTCTAATAGTTTTATATTTTTATTTTGTTAATTTTTTTTAATTGAAATTATTAAATTACATAAACAAACAAATGAACTAACGTACACACACACACGCACACACACACACATATGTATATATATACATTGACAAATATTAGTAACTTAGTCTTTGATGATAGATTTCCTTTGCAACTCATTCCTTGAAAATATGGTGCAATATTTCATCAATATTTGACGAGAATAGTGAGCTCTTGATCATATTTGCAATTAATAAAACTGAAAACCTAATTATCAATACACAGTCTTGATCTTTTGAAATTTCATGAGCGGTTGTTCAAAGGGATGGGCACCGTTCCTATTGCTGTGCGTGAAAGAAAGTCTACCTCGAGGCCACTCATGACCGTGACAGTGATTGAAACCTATCTGAATGAAAAACTCTCCCCCCATTATACCATCCCTCTGATGAAATGCTTACTAGATAAAGATCGATTCACTCTCACGACGACCCGAAGAACTCAATCACAGAGTGCCAAACCTCCAAAAGTATATATATATATATATATATATATATATATATATATAAACACATATAGCACATATTAAAAAATTAATTTTAATGAAATCAAACTATAATATTAATTTCGAGATATATTGTACGTTTCCATAAACTGATGATTACTTTTACGCAATATTAATTCAATGATTAATTTACAGTTTGTATTGCATTCTTAGTCTATGTTAGTTTGTTTTGGGCAGAAACAACATTTTAAAATCAAATTCTGACTAATGTGTTTATATAAAACCAAAGTATCTTCGAAATGTGTAGTAAGATAGTTGAACTCGGTATTACTCGTTGAAGAGGAATACAACAATTCTATTAAAAATAGTTATTTATAAATTTAAATATTTCAAATACTTTGTGTTTCATTAATTTATGCCATTAATTTAAGTCTTTTGAAATTCTTTGTGAAATAAGGAGTTAAATTGTAAGTCAGATTCGGTCTTAGAAAACGAACAGTTACATTATTTTCAGAAATGTGCAAACGAAATGTCCTATTTAATACCACTATTCCACATAATGTAAGTAAATGAAAATAATTTAAGATACGTCACATGCAAAATCTTAGAAACATTTTTCTCCAAAAATAAAATTTATTCAAGGAATGATTAAATTAAAAAATTTTAACGCAATTATAGATTTCATTACAAATTTTATCTTTATTGAGTATCCAAATTTGAGCATTTTTTATGAGCAACAAAAATTCTCTGATCACAGTTAGTTTGGGGATATTTCAACTTTTCATTCGTTATTTGGTTTTGGAATCCCAAGTCAAAAAATAATTCGATTGACAATGCATGAGGTGCTTTCTAAATTTTGCCTAATTAAATTTCTAATATTTTTTCAAGTGTTTTGTGATCTTAGATTTGTATTGCACGGAGATTATAATCATTCGGACTCTTTAGATTTTTTAACTGGGGTTTATTATATAGTTATGGTTTCGAGAGATTTATTAAGAATGTCTTTTTTTATATGATGCTTATGTATTCTAGAAAAAGAGACTCCTGAATACACGAATCCTGAGATTGAAGATTAAATAAATGGAATCATAGTACTTTTTTTTTTTTTTTTTTTTTTTACCCTAACATTTTTTGAATCCGAATTTAAGGAGCTGTTGAGAGATTTATTTCATTGCACAAAATCTTAAAATATTATCGTAAGTATGCACAGAAAGGATTTAAAATACATTTAATTTGCATTAATCTTTCTGAAAGTCAATTAAATTTAAGCTGCAATTTACAGTGACCACAGTTATACACTGAATGTTATCTCAAAGATAAATGAAGTCTCAAAGCGTTTATACAAAAATATATTGAGCGGCATTGAGTTTATCAGATCTTTTAATAATTGGTATTTTGATTTTACTCTAAAACTTTAAACTGAAAATCAAGAATTATCCCGATTTGTTTGATAAAAATAAATACTAATAAATATTTTCGATAAAAATAACGACAATAAATGTGATATCTGTAAATACGACCTTCTTATATTGGGTTTTCTTTCGATGTGCCTCCAAATGCTACTTCAATAAAGAATACTTGATATAAAATAAAAAGTTGTCTTACTTTTCGTTTTCATAATTTTTACGTAAAATATTCAATTATATCTAAGGATTTGGATTCGAAAATATTTAAGATTCAGTCGACCACGCTTCATTTCTATTATTTCCACATAAATAATTTTTTACCTATTACTGTAAATTTTCACACTAATCTTTCTCTTAATTACCAACTAAATTTTGAAGGTTTTTAAATTTTAAATCTGGACTCCATACATTCAAATAACGACATCTAAACTTTTATTTCGATTAGTTGAAAGGTTCAGCCACTTGGTACTTATGTATAAAGGAAGTTTTTTTTGGTCCACCCGGTATTAAGCTTTTAAGTCTTCCATAGTTCTATTAATAAAATTGAGAAAGCATGCTGAAAATTCTTGAATATATCTAACACTTGCGTACCATTTAATTACGAGGTTGTTGCATTATACTTCCCTGCAACTAATCAAGAGTTACGCTCTATCAGATAGATGGAAATAGCTGGGGAGATACTTCGTAATTTAGAAGTAGGTACCATGTAGAATACCCCAATACTTGATCTGCCATCTCCCAGATGTATAATTTCACTTGCAGGACAATGTAACCACGAGTTATTTAACGAGCTCCAACTATATTTAGTGAACACCACTGCTAAGTCATGATTTGAATACATTACTTCCGATTATGACGCCTAACCAACCAGGCCATTTGCGGCTCCACCATTTCATTACGTCATAATTTTATAATTCTTTAATGCTAATTTGAAATTGTTGGTTTTGGACGCTTTTTAGCTAAAAGAAACAAGCATGCGTGCATAATTTTTAATCTTTTCCTGCATAACTTCATTCTGAAACAACTCTTCGCTTATGATTGAAATAATTAATGAAATATCAATAATCCATGAAGGTTATCCTTATTTGGAACACAAAGCAATTTTTGTTGATCCGTAAGCAACCAAAAAGACGAATCTTCATCAGAAGTTATCCGCAGAATTTTTTAACTAAAGAAAATAAATAATTGAAAAAAAAAATGAAGGAATTCTTTTGATGAAACTTAAAAGTTCTATCAAAACTTTGGATAAACCTTGTATTAAAGTACTGTAGCTGTAAACCTGTTGCTTCATGAAACTCCGAGTTAGACAGCTGATTTTAGGGTTTCTGTATCAGATCTTTTAGGATTTTTTTTAAAAACAATTATTTATAATAAGTAATTGTAATTTGAGGCATAAAGTTTATACTAAGTGCAACAACTCAAGAAGGAAACTTATCAACCTTAATATTTTTTGCATGTCATTTCCAGATAATAAATGTTCTAAGAGAGTAGTAATAATCATCATTTTTGAAGATGATAAAGAAAATTAATACAAATGATGAGATTACTTGAAATTAAAGTGAAACATGATGTGTGTTTTATTTCACATTAGATCTCTTTAAAGTAGATGGTATGGATTCGTTTTTTGCTTTCATTTTAACCGATTTCTGAGAAGAACAAAGATATACCCAGAAAATATTTTAAGATGAAACAGTTCTCTAACTAAAAATTGCACTTTTCAATCTTATTCTAATTGAAGCGTGAAACACACCTACGAAGGAGATAAAGATATGAGCAAATCATAATAACATTAATATAGAGAGATGAAATGTTAAAAAAAGTTATATTAACCTACCATTTCTTTTCAAAATGAAAATTATAGAGTGTTCGTTTCAATAATCACTAATATTTGCCGCCTCACTAGTTTCACAGCTAAATTTCCAACTTTTCCATTCTTACGAAATTATTATGATAGACTAAATTCTCATTATCAAGTTGAATGTTCCGCTTCGTCGCCTCTAGGGATGTAAGAATAGATGTTTCACCACTCTCATTTCGAATCGCAAAAAAGCGCATTTGCTCATTTGTAAGGAGATCGAAATCTAACCCTAAATCTTTTTAGATGATCTTTGCTCTACCTATATTATCTCAGCTCAGTTTTTCAACTTTTTATCTGGTTTGTTTTGACTTCCAGGAATTGATCAAAATTGTTTCAATTTACTACTCCAATGTAGTGAAAGTTGATCTTTTCACCCGACTTAAAAATGGAATAAGGATTGTGTTCACAGAACTTGATTGCTATGTTCTGAAGAAAAGAGACAAAGTTGATGTAGACATCCAAAGGTGTAAGGACACGAAGAAGCGAAGTAGCTTAAATTGCAAGGTACATGCTTTTTTATTCGCGTTCTTGGTTTCCCAGTAGTCCACTGATAATCTTCTTCTTCTTCTTTAATGGGCTTCTTAATAATCTTCTTATGAGAGCAATTTCTTATGTAACACGTTTGTTCTTTATAAAAATTTATGATATTCCTCATCTATAAAAGCAAGATTTTTGACGCAACATTTGATTTTTTTGTTAACGAATAATTTTTTGGAAAGCAGGAAAGGAAATCTGAAAACGAAAAAGAATAAATTTATGAAAGAGATTTAAGATGTAGAATTTTCTGAATAACTTCTAGCCAGTTTTGCAAATTATCCTAGTTTGTTAACTTATGTGAGCAATTTCCTTAGTAACTCGTTTGTTTTTTATAAAATTTAAGATATTCCTCATCTATAAAAGCAAGATTTTTGACGCAACATTTGATTTTTTGGTAAAAGAATAATTTTTTCGAAAATAGGAAAGGAAATTTGAAAAAAGAATAAATTTATGAAAGAAATTTAAGATGTAGAGATTCCTGAATAATTTTTAACCAGTTTGGTAAATTATCCTAGTTGTTAACTTTCTAATAATTCTTATTTATTCGGATACAATGCCTTTATATTTAATTCTTGAACTTTTTTCTTTTTATATATTTTATGACAAATTTTCTATATAAACGAAGCGTACTAAATGTGACTTTTTTTATATAAATCTAAAATTTTAATTCTTCAAAAATTCGCAAAATCATTTTTCTAAAAATTTTCAAAAACTCTCTTTTTTATTTTTTACTATCCATAATTCACATACATTAATTGGAAAACTGTCGGTGGTTAAAATTTTTCCTTTTAATTAATTTTGTTGCAAAGTATTTTCCAAACCCACAGTCCCCCCCCCCTCCCATTTGCTGCATTTCCACTCTTTTCTATTTCTGGTGAATTACAGATTGTAGAATTTATTATAATTACTTTTATTCTGATTTTAATGATAAAAAATAAAAAATGTTGATATTTCATGTTTGTAACTTCTTTATAGGGTGTTTAACAAGTGCTATTTGATTTTTAATTTAATGATCAAAATTTAATAAATACTATAAGTTTCATGTTTATGTAAATTGCTTTGGTTAATTTACTTTCACTGATTTCAACATTGTAAATACGAATACACGGGTAAAATATTACAACAATATTAAAAGTTTTTTTTTATTCTTTTAACTGTAAAATAATTTTTATAAAATAATTAAACTATTTGAAAAAATTAGTTTTAGATAAAATATTTGTCAAATCTGCTAAAATTATTTTATACATGCAAACAAAAAAGTGTAAATAAAATACATCTCTACAAATAAAATATAAAAGGGGTTATATTGCCAATAACTCATTAAATGGTTTATATAGAAAAGTAAATTAGTACTCAGATACAAATGTGTAAATTTACATTCTTTAATTTCCAAGTTAATTTTAATTAATTATACTTAAATTAAGTTCTAAAAATTAACTTTTTCAGCTTGAAATACATATGTTAAATATCTATGTACAATAATTTTTGTATGTATTCGTCAAATTTTTGGTCGTTTCCTTTAAATGAATTGTTTGGATTGATTTATTATTGAAATGATTATTTGGAATGGAATAAAATGTATATCAGAGTATTGGCCTAGGGCTAATTTAAAAGATAGATAATGTTGAATTTCGAAAATTTGGGATTAGTGTTGTAATTAATTTAAAGTGTAATAACTGCTGAGATTTGAATTCATTATAAAATTATTTATGCCAAGATGCACACTATTTCAGAATTCTACTTACTTACAGAAAGTGACTAGTGGTTCACCTTCCTTTTAAAATTTTTATTTAAGCGTAATATTTGGGAGCAGAGAAAAAATATGCAAAGCATTGGATTCCCTTAATTTAAATTTTGGAAATATAGTTTTCGTCAGCGAACGTGTTTCCGCCTCCTCAACAAGCCTCAATTGGTCCGACTTCAATATTTAATCCGACCTCGTTTCACATCGCAAAATCTTAAAGAAGTTAAGTAAATAAAAAATATCGTTTTTTTCCAACTCATTTTTCTCTGAAAAGCTGGCCTGTTGGTTATCTCTATTTGTATGTTTTAAATTTAAACCAATTAAGTTAAAATATGTGTGACGTTGGTCAAATAACATTGAAATTTACTGTTATTTTAGAATGTTTTTTGATTTCATTTAAAATCAAATAATGAAACAAGACTTTTCTTTTAGCTAAACATACTATAGATGCTTGGAATATTAATAAATATATTAAGTTTCATGAACTTCTTTAAAGCAATTTTTTCTTTACTATAATGAGTTGGATTGTTATAAAATTGATTAATTTTTTAGATTTTCTTTTCTTCATGTAAATACAAACTTTTTTTAAGGAAAACAAAAGGATTTTTTTGGGAGTATCATTTTGTTTAACATTTGAACTATTATTTTTTTGTACTCGTAAGGAAAGTATCCTTGTTCACAGAAGCAGTTTTTCAAATTAAAAAAATTTTTTATAAACATTTTAAAATAAACTTCATCGTGGAAGCATACAAGAATATTGGCATTTCAACAGTCTCTTCATCTACCTTATTCATTGGTTTGATAACAGTTTCAACATCAAAGCCGACTTCAATTAGTTCCTCTGCTATATTATTATTCATTATGAAGCTAAAAAGTCTTCTGATGGTGACTTTTATATTTTCATAAAATGCTAGGAGATGAAATTTAATGCAAGAGTCATCAAGGAACTTTATTGATATCCTGATGTTCATCCTAGCTCAGAAAAGAATTTTTATCGATATACATGGCATATAAATAACTGGTTTGGAAAGTCTTCTAATTCATGAAAAAAGTTTCTTTAACTTACAAAACTACTCTTAACTTTTAATCTTTTCAATCTGTTTTGAATTTTGAAAAGTGAATAATTCGAGGGCCAAGATTTGTGTAAATGTTTGAAATTTCGGGTAGATTTTAATTGTTTTTGAAAATGTGACTTTTCACAAAAGAATATTCCTCTCTTTCTTTTTCTTAATTAACATTGATATTTATCAGTTTCTTGCTCAAAATATAAGCTTATAATTTTTAATTAGTCTTTTTCTCAGTTCATTAAATAATTATTTTAAATTCTTCAAATTAAAAATCTTTAAATTTCTGTCTTGCTTTTTATTTAAAAAATGGTAATGCCATGCAACCTAATTTTGCTGTCTAATTATTTTTAACTCAATACTTTTTTATACGTATTTGTTATTTTTCATCGAGAAAAGTAATTAATAAAATGCTGTAGTTGAATTACAATTTCTTAAGATTAAATTCCAAACGTAAATTTATTTCAAGATAATATTTTTCTTTCTTTAACACATTTTCGTGGTAGCTTTTTACTTTTTGTATGCTTGACCCTTACATTAAATCAACGTATTTTTGTCTATTTACTTTTTCACGCGTGCTATTATAGCGCCATCTATATCTAGGTTATTTGAACAAACATTTGAATACATTTTCAGCAATTTTTGTTGAAAATCTCAGTACAAAAATTATTACTTTATTATCTATAATTGTAAATATTCCATTTCGTTTCTTATTCTATTATTTTTATCTCTGGAAAAGAATTTTTGAAAAGTATGCTTTTTATTTTGAAGACAAAAATCTGAAAGTTTTTTTTTGTATGAATTAATGTTTATAATATATTAGAATGTCATTTTTTATAAACCAAGATTAACCATAATGCTTTCGAAAAGGAATGGTTGATAATTTAGCGCTTAAGCTTCTAAGCTATTAAAGCTGATTAGATATGAAAAAGTATTTTATAACAAGAGAACATGGCGCTTAAAATGCTATATATTTCAAAATACTCCTGTTATTCTTATGCTATTTATTTCGTTAAAAACAATTTAGAGTGAAAAAATACATTCTCAATTTTAAGTGTTATATGTGAATTCGTAAATGCTATTTTCTGTGTGTGTGTGATAGTGAGATTATAAAACGAAAATCTTTATTTAATGAGAAATAAATAATAAAATGAAATATAACTATAGAATCTTCTTTGGAATTTTTATGTGAGTTCTTCGAAGGTTTACACTTTTCTTGTAAATTTTGCAATCTGTTGATTTATTTATTGATAAATATGAAAATTAATAGGAGAAATACACCATTATAAAGGAAAATCGATTACAAAAGTATGCCAGTTTAATATATATATTTACAAACGGGGTATTTTTTTTTTATAATTTATTCTCAAAATGAGATGCTAATTTAAAATTGAATACCATAAATAAAGGACCAATCCTTGGTAAAATTTTGAGCTTAATTTAATATTATTAACTTAAATATTTTTAAATTTAATTTAATATAAATGAAAAAATATGAACTGTTTCTTTGCTTTCTTTAATTTTTACTTAATTTAATTTCTATACAATTCCTGTTTGTGAAATTTAATATTAATTTAAATGATGTTAAATTTAACAAGAAAAGCAATGGTTTAAAAATGGGGAAAATACATGTCTGGGTGAACAAATTTAAAAGTAATTCGCATGGAGAAAAGAAAAGTTTCTTGAAACGAAATGAAAGGAAACAGAGGAAAGGAATAAGTAAAAAAGCAGAAGCATATATTTTTCCAAGGAACAAATAATTCCAATTTCTAAAAGGGTTAAATGATCGGGAAGATTATTGCTAACGATAAGAATCAAAGACATACGATCCATTGTGGCTAAGCATACAAATCTGTTTATTCGACAAACAAAAATGCCGACCGTATTCTTTACAATGAATGGATTTTCCATTGTAAATGATTTTGCTTACAAGAGGAAGATTTCTCTGTGTGTGACCTACGAACTCTGAGATTTTAACCTTTGACCGTAAAAGTGCTTTTAGCTGGTCGTAGAATTTATAGTATATATCATATATATTTTTACTATTTATAACTCCCTCATATTTATGCTATTAATATGAATACTTTAAATGTGAATAAATATAATAAAATTATTTATAAACTTTATTTTGTTTGAAATTTCCGTGGGAAAAATAAGTGAAAACGACATATATGCCTCTTTTAGAAAATATGTAATCGGCAATTTCTTTATTAATTAGTTTTATTTAATCCCCCCCCCAATTTAAGAATAAAGATACTTATTTAACTATTTATTTATTTAATTATTTATTTATTTAATAATTTATTAAACAAATTTAAGAACATTTTCTAAAGTAAATAAAAAAAGATACAAAATAGCTTTTAAATATTGCTAATTTGGATTTTTACTTCTACTTCTACCATGTAAATTCGTTAAAAATTGATGCATTTACAGGGATATTTAAATGCTCATGTTTTTTTTTTTTTTTTTCCCCCACATTTCCAATGCAAAATTGTAATTTAAATTATTTACAGATAATGTTTGTTTTTATATACATTCATAAAAGAACTAAATCATCATGAAATACATGTTATAAATGTTTAAATCTCATTAATCTCATTTTAGTGTACCGTACGTCCCTTCCAAAAAATGGTGCAAATAAAAAGTACAACCCAGTGATTGCTTATTTTCCCGAAACTGCTGCAGTTGTTTATTTTTCTCCTTTTACATATGGCGGGGGTGGACGTGATAGTATTCGAATCAAATTTTTCAAAATAAAACAAAATACATAACTTGCAAAAAAAAAAAAAAAAAAAAAAAAGATTGCTTATTATAATAAAATGTGTATTCATAGATTCTTAATACAGGAATTAATAGCAAATTAATATACAATATTTTAATGTTTCATCAATAGGCTATTGAAATTGCAACACATTTAAGCATGCCATAAGCGAGTGATTCTATCCAAAACATTATTCGATCATACATTTTTTAAAACCAAATTGAGCATTAGTATTAATATCCGATGAATTAATATTATCCGTTGAATATGAATATATTACATGAAATTGTCAACCAGATGCAAAAATTTTTATGAGCGTTATTGCTATATATATATATATATATATAAGAAGCATTATCAAAAACATCTATCATTTCAAATTTTTTTTAAAGAAATTATATATTAAAATAAACTATAGTATGAATTTACTCAAAAATTTCCGCATAAAGTTGGATACTTGTTCTAGTATCGATCAAATGTTTTGAAGGATAATAGAACGTCTTTTTTCAGTTGATAAAATTTTAAAAAAATTATTAATTGTAATGTAGCTTGTAGCAAGTAATATAGTTCTCAATGTATCTAATAAATTGCTTATGGATGTATATCTCAGTCTGGATAACATAGTTCAATTATTATGCTCTACATCAAAGTCGAACAAAAATTTTACGCATTTTATACATTTTATTAAGTCATTGGTTCAGAGGATTTTTATAGCAATTTATATCACAGCTATGTCTCTCTATAGCTCTCTACAGCAATTTATATCACAGCTATTATTTTTGACAAAAAAAGTTTCGAAACCAAGAAAATCTTAAATTTAGCAATTAAAATTTTTTAAATTCATATTAATTTTTGTTGTGGGGGAAAAAAAGCTCTCATTGTGATTTAATAATTGAATTTTAAGGATCATTGATTTTGTAATTGATCATTGATTCTAATTGAACTCGATATTGGAAATAATCTGGTAATAAGTCTCTTGTAAAAAAAAAATTGATATCAGCAATCTAATCTTTCATTCTCTTAATTCATTTTTTTTTTTTACTAATTAACTAATGTTTTGAGGATATATGATGCTTAGATTTTTTAAAGAATTATTTTATAATTTACAAAATAATGGAAATAGAATTATTTTATTAAAATTTTTTATTGATATTAATAATTCATTTTGTATTTTTCTATATTTATTACTTTTTAAACTCAAAAATCCCAGAAGATGAGTTGTTTAAAATTTATTCATAAACTCATGATCTCTTAAATTGATCTTGAAATAAAAAATAGAAATTTCTAAAAGTGTTTCTGTAATTGAATATTAATGACTAAAAATTATGTGTTTTTCTTTTAAATCTGAGCATCTCATTTTATTAAAATACTGATTTTGAAAAATGTATCTATGCTCAGATAAATTCGAAGAATTAAATTAAAATTCCTTAACTGTTAAATTGTGTGATGCTCTTGTGCACAATTATTTTGGGAGGAGATATATGAATAACATCATACACAAGAAATCTTACAAGACTTATGATGTAATAAAAACTTAAATTCACTATTCACTCATGGTTGAGAAGTATTTAGAGAAATAAATTTTAATTATATGATATATGCTATTATTCCATTTTCAATTATAGTCAAAATAAAACTGATTTTAGGAAAATTGGCGGTGGAGTCAAAATTTATCACTATTTGTTCTCGTTGGCGAAATAAAAAAAGAAGTCTTTACTTGTCCAACGAATGGTAAGGCAGGGAGTTATCGCTTAAAAGCATTTTTGTTTTTTGCTATCCAATTACCGCGAAATGTTATCTCCAGCAACCGCATGCTTATCGACAATTGCATCTATAGCTTGAGCTTCCCAACAACTTAATTTTCCTGTCGCAACATATTTAGCAGACAAGTTTTCTGCTTGAGTAAATATTTCAACACCCTCCGACCAACAAGAAGGTGGAGGGGAGACTGCCTCCCATGTTTTTGCCTCCCCACCAAGAGAACGTTGGAAATTCTGGGAATCATGCCGAAAGGTGAAGGGGAATAAACTAATAAATAATGAGGAGAGAGAGACAATTATGTTCTTTTTGGGGGTTAAGAGCTGCAAAGAGGGAAGAGGATGGTTTGGATTGTTGGGATTTTTTACAGGGAACCCGTTTCCTCTTACACTAGTATTTGGTGTTAACAGGTTGACTGGAGAACTGTTGACGCGGTTGCTGTTGCGTGACCAGAGTTGTCCCACCCCCTGTACTCTGGTGGGGTAAAAAAAATAGGAGAATTTTGTTTTTGAAAAGGAATGAAGGAAAAAAACACTTCCTTTCTAATTTTTTTGGGGGGAGATGGGAGATTTTTGCTTGTTGCTTCTAGCTGTGTTTGCAGCATCTTCGGATAGTAATTCAAGATTCTTTTAGAACCTCAAGGCATCTGATGCCATTTCTTTTTTAGCAAATCTATAACTTAAAGCTGGAGAAAAAATAATATTGATGTATTCCACATATGACTTCATGATGTGTATAATAGAAGTTGAATCTGAAATGAAATTGCTTTGTTATGAAATTTTTATGAAATCACATAAATAAAATAGTTACTAACAACAATATTTTTATTTATCTTTTACTATGATATGCAATTTAATAATGTGTTAATTCAAAACTATGTGTATATACATTAATGATCTATGATTAAAATAATAAATATATACAAAATAGAAAACTTCATTGTGTTTGTGATTTGATTTTCATGTAAAATATTTGAGCCAATCTCTCATTATTCTTTAGTAATTTCATTATTGTTATTTAGTGTAATTTCATTGAACAGCATTTTATTTCTATTTTAAAAAAATTGTGTTGTCCTAGCATCAAAATTTTTGTGATTATTTATTTCAAAAAGGAAATTTAATAACATTAAATTGTATAAATCTGAAAGAAATTTATTTTTTTTTAATTGGAAATAAACAGGCAGCTCTAATAATTATTTAATAGTTTCAAAACTGTGACAACTCCTTACACACATAGATAAACACGGGGTTTAATATTATAAAACATTTAACACTATTCTTGAAATAAACGCTATATTTGCATTATTTTTAATTATTTTAAAAAATCATTCATTTCATTATCAGATTTTTATAAAAAAAATATTCAAATTCAGCTGGATCTAATTAAGAAGCTATTTCTGATACATTTATTTCCTTTTCACAAAAAGAGCATTTTCCAGTTACAAAGTACACTGCTTTATTCTCTAATTACCCGTAAAGCTTCAGTGTAACAAAAAGAACAAATAACCGAATCTTTTTACAAAAAAAAAAACACTTGTAAGGCTAATCAGTTTAATCTGATATTGACAAAAAAAAAATTGTCTTCACGTTCAGGTAATAGGTATCACTCCTCAACTTATCTCCCCATCAGAGTCTTGTTTCTTTTTATCTCCTCCCCGGCAATTTCCAACTGAAAGGAGTCGACAAGTTGGTCTCTTCACTCCTTCAGCTGCTTATCGTTGACAGTGAGTAGGGGTCGGGAACGAATGCCTCTGACACAGAAGACTATCTTCTTCACAACAAAATGGTTGAAGGGCCTCCGTGACGGATATTTGCCATCAATCGGACAGGAATGAGAGAAAAAGAGGCAACTGTTTATACAAACGCAGCTTTCTGCAACTCGGTCGGTATAAACGTTCGTCCTGCTTAAAAAAAAAATTGCATAGATTCCCAGAATAGGAAAGCCACTTGTTTGTAATCATTATAGCTGGTTGCATTCTTGTTCTCCTGCATCGTTGATATGCTTATGATCTTCTGTTTAATATAATGAGTGAGAAAGTTTTATGTGGAATTATCCAGACAGTTTGCAATTACACGTACAATGCGTCTATTCATATTCAATGAATGTGGCATGATTTGTTCCTCACTTTAATGATATTTGATAACAGCTTTTTGTTGGACGCACAAAATATAAACTGTTTTTCAATACTTACAATAGCAATTGAACTTATTACCTAAGAACGATATTTATATATCTTATTTTAGACAAAAAGCACTTGAATGATTTCACACACTTGATTGACAATATTTTTATACTTTGCATAACATCTTACCAAAGGAATTCTAATTCAGAAAGATGAAATTTTAACAAAAAATAATCGATTTTCGATTCGAAAATTGCTGTTAATTTTCCCCCTTTTGTTAAGCAGCAGTCATAACTAATATTAAACTTTTACCTTTACTGTTTGAATAATAATTTAATCTCGTTTCATCTTTTTTTATTACAAATGTAATTGCAATAAATATTTAAAAATCTTACTAGGAATATAAAATTTCACCTTCTGTCATGAATATATTCATGTATATATATTTAGAAAACTAGAAAAAGAACGAATGTTATTCTGTAAACTAAGATAAGTTAATAAATCTAAAATATTAATAAGGAAAGAAAAATAAAACAATTTTCGTATTGATAAAACAGTGATATATTGAGAATGTTTAAAAAAATTCAGTTTTACATTTTCCGTTGTAACAAATTCATGGAAGCTTATAAAATAAAAAATGCCTTACTTTCTAATTCGATTGAAAAGTGTAGTCTTCCACCAAATGATAACAATTTATTTTTTCGTTGAGCGAACTTTGATTTCATAACAATTAAACAAGAATAAATTATTCGTATGAATTGTTTCTAGCATTATTGCAATTGCGAATGCAATACGCAGCTGAAAAGTAAAATAGACGAGAAGCTGTTTATTAACACTCCATATGAATCGATAATACAAGGGTATCGTATAAATAAAGTAAGTTTATAATTTCTAGATTTTAATTTCTATGTCTTTGGCATTGTTTTTATCACATACAGATGTTTTCTAACATTTCTAAACTGGAGATATACTTAGTATATATTTTCTGTTAATCACATATAATCTTTAAAATTAAAATGACAATATTTGCAACATGTTTTGAATATTGTAAATATATTATAGACGTTTAGATTATTGACATTAAAAAAATCTTATTGATGAGTTATTTCTTTTTAAAGTGATTAGGTACTTGGTAGAGATGCTACTATTTTTTTTTTTTATGTTACTATTACAGATTTAAAAATCTGAAATAGCGAACATAACATTCCAAAATTTTAATATTATTTTAACATTTATAGAAAAAAAAAATTGATAATATATTTAACAAAATCTTGATTTCAAGGAAACGTAATTTGCCAATTTGTAACATCATTTTGAATTTCAAAATCTTACACTTTCAAAAGTGTAATTACATAGGTATCACTTGTCGCCATTTCAAAAAGAGATGATGTAACTTAGAAATTTTATGACTCATATGTTTCAACAAAATTAATAAAATTTCAAGTTAGGTGCTTAGAAATTTTATTATGCAATGCATCTTCTTGTTGAAAGCGAAAAATATTTTTGAAACTTGAATTTTTTTTTTTTTTTGACTCAATTATCTGAAAAATATTTAAATAGTATGCAAACTATCACGCATCTCAAGTTTATCTGGTTTTAATATGAAAATGTGGTATTGTTCAACATCTTTATAAGCTTTCTTTCTTTTTAGTTAACTTAAATAAATCGAGAAACAAAATACCTCAATAAAATTAGGAATTTAATGTGTGAACATAATGGCATGTTGAGATTTTTTACAGTTTAAAATATTTAGCTTAGACACTATTACATTCTACTTGTATTAAACGATGGAGACCAAAACAAGTAACCTCGAGGTCTCGTTTGCTTGATTGGGAAAGCCTTTGTTCTCGAGATAAGGAGGTAATGGGTTTTATACCCGACCCATCTGTCGGCGTACCCTATTGAAACTGGGCAAGTAAAATAAGCCATATTCACAAAGTCCCACTCCTAGAGTGATATGGAGTGGGGAGCGGTAGCTTAGGTATCGAGCTCACCCCCCCCCCCATGACCTTTTCTCAAAATAACAGAATTTAGCTGTTTTTACAGTCTGTAGCAATAATTGCCTGATAACATAGTTTAAGTGAACACAATAACGTTCTCAAATGGCAGTGATCTTAAATTCCTGTATGTTATATTAAAGCTTTGATAAATTTGTCTCCATCCACCTAAAATATACAAACTTAATTTTACTTATTGGTGTAACGAACTTAAAAATTTAAATTTTCTCCACTTTTTGCTGCAGTAATTCTTGAAATTAACTTGAAACTGCATTTAAAAATGGAGTCTGCTGTGTACGGAAAAAATATTTTTAAGTGAAAAAACAATAAAACTGTATATATCTATACAACTTCCCATAGCTATTGATTTATAAATTTAATTGAAATAATCAACACAAAGCTATAACAATGATTTATTCCACCACTATTTTTGCTGCTATGAATAATTTTTTAAAAAAAATGTCTTTAAAAATGTTATACAATAGAGTAAAAAGACAAAAAACAAATACAAAAATAAGAATTTTTTTAGATCGATAGCCTACTATAAACCTTTGATTTTACTTGCTTTTTCTGGAACATAATTTCCTACTGAGATAATTAATTTTATGTAAAAGCTCCAGATTTTAATTATCAAAAATTTGTTTAATTCTCTTCTTTAACAAGAAATGTGAGTCGAAGATTAAGTCTGTTGCCTGTAATGGCTTGTAATTTAAAGTGTTATAACAGACTAATGAGTTTCCTATTACTGCATAATAACTTCATACTCGTTCTAGAATAAGAGAAAAATAGTCATTAATAAATTTAATTCAGCGATATCGAATGCTACTATTAATGTAATTATTTCTCATAATTATCAAAATACGTTCCAACAAGAACCTTCATTTATGTTCCACGAAGGAAACCATAACTTCCATGAGATACCAGTTTAAGGACTAACCAATTATTTAAGTATTATACATAATATTAGGTTGGGGAAAAAGTAATCCATTATTTTTTTGTTAGACGTCTGTAGTGATCGATATCACGTGTGGTATCTATCAAACAATTTCAGATTTATGCTCGTTGGAAAGGTGACATTTGACACTAAAATATCCTCTTGCGGTTTTTAGTTTGATTAATTCAGTTACGAGTACAAGGTTTTAAAAATGGAAGGCAACAAACAGAAAATTCGATACATTTTCGTTTTTCTCTTGTAACGGCGAAAAAGATAGCCGGGTGGCTAAAATTGTGAAAGGTGTTTATCGTCCTATATAAGACTGTAACAACCAGTTACGTACAATTTTTGTTTCGTCGATTCCGTTCGGGTATTTTTGATGTTAGAGATGCACTTGGCATGTGGATACAGCATCGTCGAAAATGTCTATAAAATATCAAAAATGATCGAAGTTAACCGCATGTCAGCAGTCGTAACGCGCAAGACCTAAAAATCTACATGAAAGCTGTTTTAAACCTTTTTACAAAGTGAATCCAAAAGAAGTTACATGAAGTTCACGTAAAAATAATGGATTTCTTTTTCCCCAACCTAATATATGTTGTAACAATTTACTTAATTTTATATATATTTAATTTAAATATGGTGGCACAATATTACAATATTCTATACGCTACGTTATCTTATCTAAACATCCAGGTAACGTTATCTTATCTAAACATTTTTTAAATGATGCCATTGAAAAGGTTCATTGATATTCTACTGTCACTTTCGACAAGTGATATGCTTACTCGAGTAGAAATTAAAGTAGGTTCCGGATTATTTCAATGATTGACGGCTTAGATAGGAATCAAACACACAGAAGATCAAAACATTAACTTATCAATCGCCATCTTGGCTGATCAGAAGCGAAATATTTTTAATAGGAAGCTGCACTTCAACTCATTAGTCTAGAAGTGCCGTGCATGATTTTTCAGTAAAAACCGCTTTGAATATAACTGTACTTCTTTCATACAACTTTAAATTTGTCAATTTATAATTTTATGAGAAAAACAAAATTTAAACATGAAAGTTAAAATATTTAAAATGTATTTAAAAATTTTTAGGATTTTAAATCTAGGCTAGCGCATAGAGTTCTGTTGACCATGAAAATTGGTGCAAATTCCTCCAGACACTAAATTTCTTATTATCACTTTAAAGTCTAATGAGAAAAAAATAATATGTGAGTATATTTAATATGTCGAATAAAGAGCTTTTTTATAGTTTATATAATGAAATAATATATACCTATTTCTTGAGATAAAATACCACAATTTCGTAATCAAATGTTTTAAAACATTAATTTTAAACAATTTTTTTTTTAAAATTAACTTTTTGAATTTTTAAAAAAATATTTAAAATTAATGTTTTAAAACATACAATTACAAAATTGTGGCAGTTTATTTTCAGAAATACATATATATTAAATTTACATTATTTTAACAATAACAAAGCTATTCATTTGACATATTCAATATATTCACATATATTTACAAAGCTATTCATTTATTGAACATGACGCCGCATTACTTTTTATTATTAGATATAAGAAAATTTCTTCAAAATATTTTAATTATATGCCTGAGATTATTTTATTCAGCTTAAAAGCTACACAATGTGTAAACTCGCATAGATAGGAGAAAAATGTGCTTAAATCATGTTAAAACTTTATTCCATGAATAAGAGCGAATGAAATTAAATAAGTATTCTCATAAAAATCTGAATCATTTTTACTCATAAAAATTATTTGACAAAAACTAGAAATTTCGAAATTTTTGGAAGAAAATTATTATTTATTAACAATATTAATCAACTCTGACAATATTCCAGGTTATTTTTAATTAAATTTTTTAGTTTAAAATTTGATTAATTAGAGAAAGATTTTCCAGACTTAAGCAAATAAGCTTACATTTAATATCAACATTAGCATTGATTTTGTTAATTTAAGCATTGTGTGAAAGCAGAGAAAACAACTATTAGAAACTTAATTCTTGTTTAAAGAAATACAAATGGTTTATCAAAGAAACTTTGATGTATTCGGTAGTTTCCTATTGTTGGAAAAACTTATATTTTGTGTCATTGTTTTCTTAATCCTTCTTTGTGTAGTGGTGGAAATTTCCATCATAACATTGAATGCTCAAAAATTACATAAAAGAACAAGTTCACTTTAAGCTGATCGTGTTTCGATACCTTTTTAATGTCCATTGCATAAAAAGAAACATAGCTGTCAAAAATAAGCAAGTGTCACTATCAGTGAAACGAGTTTGAAGTCGTCATTCCGCTGTTTGTGCATAAACGTATGATTTCGTTTTAAATTTTGCTTTATTATATTTGAGTTTCTATTGCTAAAAAAGTGAAAATAAGTGGAAGAAAGGTTTGTAACATGTGTTTATTATTTTTAGAGTAATTTATTAAAAAGTTTGCGTTTAATTTTTAATTTTTGAATAAGAACTTCGCATGATGATGGAAATTTCCATCATGTTGTTTTTTGCTAAATTTTTACTATAAATATATGCAAAGATTTTGTTAACCAATTTTCCTTTAATTTTAAACATGAATAATATCACCTTGATTTATTTCCTTAATAAAGAAAAAGTAATCGAAGAAGGATCAAAGAAGGATTAATCGATGAGATTTTACATATATACCGAAGTCTATACTGTGATTAAAAATTTATGGTTGTTTGAAAGATACATTCCTTACAAATAGGTTGACCAAGATCTGTTGCAGAATTCCCTTAAAAGAAAATATTTTGCATTAAAGGATATAAAACTTCATCGATTTTTTTATGTGTAGCAGTCCTCTAAAAATCTGAAAATTTTTGTTTTTGCTCTATTTTTTTTTTCTGTCTCTGATTTTAACACTCATTCTTCTAAAAATTTAAGTATTCCTGAAATTATTGTTAAAAAACAAACCAAACAACTTTTTTAATTACGCTTAAAATTTTTATTTTAAAAATTTCGTATGATTTACGTAGATTTCAAATATGTTTATACTATGTACCTCAAACTCCCAAGATTGAAGACTCAAGCAATTGTAGGCTTCATTACTGGGCACTATCATTTCAGGAAACACCTTCATACAATGGGGCTTTTTAAACAGGAACCAATTTGAGGGAAATGCCACGCAGGGGTAGAATCAGCTCATCATATCCTATATGAGTGTGATGCTCTTGCCCTTACAAGATTCACTACTCTAGGTAATCCATATCCTAAAGAGTTACACCTAAACTCCATTGAGGGCCTATCAGACTTTATAAACAAAGTAGGTAACCCAAGACAATGGAACTAGGAAAAAATTGGGCTTGGCGCATGGTACAAAATGCAACAATGCAGAGGTGCTACATATCTGACAAGCTCAAGAAGAAGAAGAAGATGTACCTCAACTGAGTAAAAAAATACTCATTCTTCTAAAAATTTAAGAATTTTTTTAAATTGATGTTAAGAAGCAAACAAATTTTTTACGCTTAAAACTTTTATTTTAAAAATTTCATATAATTTATACATAGATTTCAAATATATTTATTCTATATACCTCAACTTGGCAAAAATGCATTGGAAAAGGTGATTGTAATTCAATTAATTTCTTTAAACCAAAAAATTTTCAATTTGAGATAAATTTAAAAATAAATAGTAATTTACTCTGAAAATTATAGAATTATTTAAAATAATTAAGTAATTATACCACTTACTATCTCTTAAATCAATATAGCTTTGCTTTTTTGCATTTCTATCAACACTTAAAATTTAATATTTAATGAACCAGAAAGCAACTTATAAGTATTTTCTAACTTCAGATATGAGTCATTGTGTCCTCATTCATTTTTCCAAAAAATACACAAAATTTATTTTATAAGAGAGCATTGTATAAATATCACTTTTCGTTATTACCATTTAGCATGGTTGAACACACAAATGTAAAATATTCATTTTTTCATGGCACTATGAATGGCTATACACATCCATATTTTGCGGCCATTGTCAGATACCAAATATTTTTTTCTAGCAATATGTCAAAACGGATTTTTTTTTTCAATTAACTTTAAATTCGAACTTGTATTGCTCTAAAACGATATTGACTCAAAGTAGATACAAGGAATTAAACAGAACGAAACTACATGTTAATGTTTCCGATTTGAAACATTTCAACTCAAGGAAAAGCAATATGCTTGCGTGTACCTAGAGTGACATAATTATGCCTAACTCATGTCACTTGTTCAAGGTGTTCTATGATTGTTAATTCAGCCAGATATATCACCGTCGATTTTTATCAGATGCTCATACTAAAATTATTTTCACATTATCGATAGTGCGGAAGTAATAGACTTAAAACTTTTTTTTTTCCAAATGCAGCTATGGAAAACTTAAGCTTTTCTGTTTAACAGGTGCCATAGTAAATTTAAAAAAAATTTTATTTCCATAAATTTTTCAAATGATAGATAACCATGACTACAAAAATTTGCACAAAACTATTCGAAAAATAAACATAAATATACGTGCTGAGAAGTTTTAAAATTTATGTAAGATTGTCATTTTGAGGTCACTTTTGTACATGAAAGCTAATTAGTCTGGGACCTATGGTTACAATTTAATTCCGTTCATCACGAGGGTCTGGTAGGAAAAGGCGTTAATCTTCCAACCAGAAGATTGTTAGTTTTATACTAACTCCGATGAAGATTCGTTGTGTTTGTAATCACAGCTGGGGTACATAAAATAGGTTGCGGTTACACTGTCTTCCAAGTGAAATGATACAAAAGTAGGTTGGTAGGTAAAATATAGCGGTCACCTACTTGGTCCATACTTCAAATTAAAGAGAGCCCACCCACTATGTTTCCCACTATGCAAAAGATAGCATCAATTTTACCTTTCGTTATATCCAAAAATATGAATGCAGTAAAAAATATCCAGGTAGTGACTTTACAAACTCTCAACGTTATGGAACATTGATGAGAGAGTACCAAAACGATTTAGTTCAGTTATATTGCTTACAATAAAATTTGACACTTTATTTTCTTACCATTTTTCTGTCTTGTGTTTTTTATACAAATTCTTAATTACAACTTTGGAAACTGTAACTTTATAGTTATTTGAAATTATAACAATAATTATATGAAAGTGCCAACGATTAAGATTCTCTTCAGCAGGAAAATTCTAATAAAAGAGTGTAATTCTAATAAAATTTTAATACCAAGGAATGATAAGGGTAAAATTTCATTTTTGAGGCAAAAAAAATTATTAAGTATATTTAATTAATCAAAATTAAATTATACATATAAATGAAAGTACATGAAAAGTAAAAAAGGAATATAGTATGATAGGTACTGCTCGTTTTATTATGTAGATTCATATCTTGACTGAGTCCTATAATTGGATGAGATTGCTTGGTCACTCTTATCACATTTTACACATGAGAGTTTGACGAAAAGCCCAGCTTAAACTGGATTAGAAATCACTGCGAATGTTTGCTGACGAGGAAGGAATCGAACTTGTGAATTGAAGAGGAGAGCGCTAAATCATCGACAGTCAGTTAAGTCGATAGTTAAAATAATTAACCATTTTCTATTTTCCTTAATCCTCTTAAAGATTGCCATACTAAATAAAATTATACGCGTTAAGTTTTGGAAAAACTAAATTCATCTCTCTTGATATTATGATGTAAAGCCAACACAATCATCGATCACATCTATCACGTGATCTTTGAAATTATGAAGCGTTGTCTAAAATAATGTATTTGAGATCTTAGTACACAACATCCAATGATACCGTAAAATAATAAATTATTTATAATTTTGTAGTGTGCATCGTGACTAGTGGTTGGATAGAATTCCTTAGAATGTACTTAGAATGTTACCTGTACTTTAGAATGTTACTTGTGCTGGAATTCAGACATAGTTTTGCAACGGAAGACGAGAGTTGCATTCATACATTCTGCCTACATGTTTGCCATAATGACTTTGGTGAATGAATTTTTGCACTTATAAATAGGCTTATTAGAAAACCAATATTTAATTAAAGATATGCTTTTCTAAACAAGCTTAAACATTTCTATTACTTTTTTAAGTTAGTTAACTTATTAAATGAGGTGCTTTTAAACTCTGAATTTTTTGCTCATTTTTAATGGCATAAGAGAACTATCTTCTCTGATTAAAAATATTTTTGTGGAATAAAAATCTGAATACTCAATTATTATTATTATTACCTTTTTATTATTATTTTTCATTGCCCTCTCAGAATAATGTAATTGCAAAGCTTTTCTTTCTTTTTTTTTTAAAAGAAAAAAAAAACTATTTCGATGAAGAGTTATTTTTTCTTTTTAAGAATTCCAGCTCCATTAGAATTTTAACTTCCTTTTTTTTATTTTATATGAGGCAAAATTATATAAGCATTTTCTTTCTCACGAAACAAACGTGAAAAAACAAATCCATCCCTTTCTCCTCCTACTCATGTGTCCAGCCTCTTCCGAATCCCTTTTTTCCCACTCATTCCAAGCCTCATTTTTCATCTTTCTCTTCATTCAGCCATTTCCGACTTTTCCCGAATCCCGCATGAAAGGAAAGCCACCCACCGCGCGATGCCCACGAAACCGCATCCATTCTTCCTTGAAGAGTGTTGATATGTACCGCTTAACACCGATACAGCAAAAGTAGTTGGACGAAAGCAATAAGGCAGACCGCCACAGTCGAAACACCAACTTCTATAATGAAGGCGAAGATCATGGCGCGTTAAGGTTGCGGTTTCTCGGATTAATGACGCAAGCAAGGGTGTCGAATAAATATTAAAAAAAAGGAAGAGAAAGAAAGAGCGCGAAAGAAAATTATCTCCTTAGGAGGTAGACTTCGCGTGACTTCTACGCTGCCCAACAATTACCACTTGACAATTCTATCAAAAGCAGGCATGCCAAGTGTTTTGGCCGTCAATTTTTTTACCTGTATAAAGCGGCCTACTGCTTTTTAATGTACCACAACATTCCCCCTCTAGTCTCGGCTTTTTTTTTTCGTTCATAAGGTTTTTCGTTTTCACTTGTCTGGAGGGTACTATAGATGAGGTGGAGTCCAGAGACGGTGAGGGGTAGATGGGACAGTAGACAAAGGAAGGGCAGATGAGCGTGAGACGATCCAGTGATCTATGGGGATCTGAAACAAAATTTATATATAATACATGCAATTCTCTAATTTTGTATTAGGATATAATTTATGCACAGTCCTAATAGATCATTATTTGAGGGACATTAAGAATTGATTTTCCTCATTTGAATAATATAAATATAGATTTTATGAAAAATGAAATCTGATCTCTTATCATTAAACATTTGTTATTTTTCTGGGCCATTTTTAGAAACTGTTAATGAGAATTTTCCATATATATATATATATATATATATATATATATATATATATATACAAATATATGATGGAATTATAAACCCTGATCTTGAAATGTAATCCTATGTATAATTACACTAATCCATATTATACGATTAAAATAAGAGGCATATTTCTCAGACTGACGCTGAAAATATTGTTCACTTCAATGTGCTTAAAACGTATATCAGTAAGTCAATCAAGTCATTACAAATGGTGGCAGAAATCGTTAGAACAGTAACAGTGGACTTTTCAACTATTTTATAATGCAGATAAAAATGCTGGTAAAGGATTAAAATAGAACAGGTAAAAAACAATAATTTAAGAACAAGGAATTTTGTCTTATATTTGTAAGAATTTCTTTCGAGAAATGCTCTCAAAATGACTCCTAGATTTATCTGGAACTTATAAACTTTGTTTTTCTTTGAATGCCAGTAATATAAAATAAAATGATAATAAAATCTTATAAAATAAAATGACTTTACCATGTTTTTCATGTTTGATATAGTGGCTCATATTGGAGCCATTGTTTTGGATTTTACTTTATTTTCTTCAATTAATCTGTATAAAATCTCCCTTGAAACAATATAGTATGATTTATATCCTAATATATATCGCATACATGTCCGCATACATAAATATACTCTGTACTCTTAAAGTTTTTTAATGACAAGAAAAATTTAAAATTAAAAATATTCTCAAAAAAAATATTTTTTTCTTTAAAGATTTGTAAGATGAAATGTCAGAGTCATCATTGATGAGACAGTTATTGTATGCAGTTTGTAAACTTCAAGAGAAATATAGTCAGATGTTTTACTAAATGTATATTTCAAAATAAATAGACCATTCAATAACACAACGTTTAGTGATACAAAATCTGAAGAAACTTTATTATATTCTAGAAATATTGTGTCATTGGATTTTAGCATCGTGTCTATCTTGAAATTAAACTTTAGAATTATAAGAATTAAATTTCTTAGAATCAAATTGTGTACTCATTGTATCCTCTCCTCATGACTTGAAAACAGGTGTAAATTGCTTTACCAAATATGATTTGAAATTCTTAAACCATTCCAAATTAACTTTGCTGCGTTTGCAAGTAAGTTCTTTGAATTCTGACCTTCAGTACAACAATTTTTAAGCGATTTCTACCTTGGCTGGGGATATTTGTAGAGATTCAGAATTCCCATTACGATTCAAAGTCGAATTTGTCCTCCTGAGCAAAAAATGACTGCAGGAGGAAACCGTAAAACATTTTATGTATTAATTTATTTTGTTTATTTTTTGAATAACACTCATAATTATTTTAGGTAAAATAATGATAATGTTACAGTGTTTAGAAACATTATGATTTTAGATGGATTTTACAGAATACCATTCTATAAATAACGTATATTTATCCAAAGTATTTAATGCAATTAAGGATAATTTCGAAATTTATTTGGAAAAGTTTAAGAGGCCACATATTATCGTACACAGAATTCTAGGAATCCCCCTTTTTTTTAATCATTTACATTCTTTCATTCGAATGATTTGATGTAAAATATAACTCCTTAAATTATTCATCGAGATATTCTAATCACTGCGGAACAAAAAAATGCTAGTAAATTATCTCAGCAAATTCAAAAAGAGCTTAACTCATGCACACAGCCTACCTTTTCTTTTTTATAATTCATCTTCATTCATTAGCGTCGTCCAGAAAAGGAAGTTAAACCTTCAAAATAGCAGAAAAGATCTGATACGTGCCCTACCCTCGTTTCTGCAAAAGTAAAACGAAAAAAGAAAATAAATAAATAATAATCGTGGGGGAAGGGGCCCCGAAATGGAATGGGGGGCAAGATACATATCCGTGAAGCAAGTACCTGTGGTTAGTGTGCGAGAAGAACTCGTGATAATATTGCTGGCCGTGTGTACCTATGATCGCGTACCTAGAAAGCTGAATCCTTACGGCGTCTAGATTACAGCTCAGAGCGGTTTCCGTCCCCATAATTGCTGCAGGCTTAGAGTGGAGGTGGGCTGTTTTTGTAAAGTGTGGCCGTGCCTCACCAGCCATGCTAACATAGACATCTCTATCAGTGAGTGGCCTTGTCAAACTCTACAGCTCACTGCTAATAAAGATGCTGACAGGGGTTATATCCATATTGCACTATATTCAATTCTACCGAAAAAGGACACAATGTATTTCTCACTGTTGATTTTGTAGAAATAATCAGAATTCAACAGAAAACAGGATGTCGCGTTCCAAAAACGATGAAAAATTTTCTATTCTATTAATTATAATATTGGTATATGAAATTAAAAGAATTTATAAAAAATTATTATGAAAAAACTTTTTTTAAATATTTACTAAGTAATAACGATTTCTTGCATTGTTAATAACCACAGAACTTTTTTATTTTCAAAGTCTGATAGACATTTGCTTTTAAAAAAGCGATATTTCATACTGCTTCTATAAGTAGGCCTGACGATAAAATTAAGTCTCTGGAAATGTTATCCA
>JAPDSC010116446.1:7754-18176 GCA_026290005.1 Latrodectus geometricus | reverse complement strand
TGAAATGAGCTCAAAGCAAAGTATTGAAAATATTGTGTATGATTTCTGCAAAAACTATTAAATGTTTATTTTTAAAATGGATGTATGAAAGTTTTTGTGTTTCATATTTTCAACTCTTCACATAAATGCAGTTCTTACTTATTTGTACTTCAAAGTGTATAATAGAATGCATTATGTATATTTATTGTATAAAATGTTTTCAAATTTGAAAATTATGATATAATATCTCTGTTTTCCTTCTACCATACTTTTACCATTTCTTTTTCATTAATTTGACCACTCCATGCATTTTCACAAAATTTGCCATATAATTTTATTGTTAACAATTTTATTTCAGATCTAATGCCTAAAATTGTATGACATGAAATTTTTCAATTGTGGTTATTATAAATTTAATAAACTTAATTTTTATTGAATTATTCTCCATAGGTATATTTCTCCTATGATGAAAATCTGGTACCTGTGAAAAGCACTGAGATCTTAAAGAATGTTCTTTCTCATCCAAGGTATTTCTTGTTGTTACTGTCACTGATTTACTTATTTTAAACATCTATTATTTGTTTTTTATATCATTGAAAATAAGCTTACTTAAGTTTGCATTCAAATAGTACAATGGTTCTACTCTTTTCAGCTTATTTTAATACAAATATTATTCCTTATGATAAGATAATAAACAGACAGCTACATTGATGATTAGAAAAAAGTACTGAGATCTCATATTTGTGTGAAAACTAGATAAAATCCCACAACATTTTAACGACAAAAAAATGGATGTAGTATCTTTTTTTTTTTAATAAACCTCTTGCAAAAGTGTGTATTGAAATGTGTTGCAAAATTTTTCAAATTTTGTTAAAATAAAAAAATTCAAAAGTTGATAAAAATGGAATCATAATCAATTTTATGATACAACATTATGTATTACTAAAAATTTAACATGTGGCATTCCAAGTTTTTTTTTTTTTTTTTTTTTTTTTTTATGTAATTGTAACTAAGATACATTTTCCCTATAAATTAAAAAAAATTTCTATCAAATTTATAGGATTCTAATCATAAACATAAAATTTATTTCATTACATACAAGAGTTGATTTTAACTTCAATCCTTCAGTGAAAAATAAAAATTTTTTAAAGAATAATATGCATAAAGTTGTATTATTCAGGCTTCAACAAATTTGTTTGATTGATAAATCATGTATTGAAATACCATACTTGAAGCTAATCTTAAGATAACACTGTTTTGCTCAACTCGATACAAAACAGAATTACCATGAAGTTAAATAGGCGATATTTTTAAGACCTAAGATTGAAAAATTATTATATATATTTACTGAATTTAATGAAATTAAACATTATTTTTTCCTTAAACTGTGTGAAAAAAAATTTTTTTTTTTTTTTTTTTTTTTTTTTTTTGCTACAATAAGGCAAACAATTAAAACTTTCATAAAAATTATACATATTATTGAAGATCTGCATCTAAAAATATTGTAAAGTTTTTAAAAAACTTAATTTAATATTATTGGCTTATATATATATCTTTAGAGAATTACTGATTTGTATATTTATTTCGTGAGACTTATATTTTCATAATACAGTAGTTGCTAGTTTTTACAAATGTTAAACGCCCATTTTTACGAACTTGTTGGTAAAATAGTTCCCAAAATATAAAAATAATGTATTAATTTATTAAGATCTGATTTTTTTTTACTAAATTATGTTTTTTTTTCCCCTAATAAAAAATTATGTAGAATGCACTATAAAAAAAGCATATTCAAAATAAAATTTGTACTTAAGAGTAATACTTACTTTCATTTTATTGAGGGAAAATCAGGCAATAATTTAACTTTTTCTGTTTAAAAAATACATTTTTGTTGTTTTTCAATGCATAAAACATTTTCTTATTTTTTACCTCAAAAAATTACCTTAGTCCTGCTTCATATGTTTTGCTAATAATCTTTGCATCACATTTTCGTTTTCAATATCTGAATACTCTTCTTCTAGAAGGTCAAAAGAAAAAATCAATTTTCGTCCTAGAAGGTCAATTTCATAAGGCCACTATTGCTTTAACTCTTTAATCACTCTGCAAAAGTACCCTATGATATTTGCTCTTGAAGCTGCTGATTTGGAATTTCATAGTTTTTGTTTTTAATACTTTTTGTTACATCTATATTTCGCCTGATAAACATGTTTATTTCTCATTCTTTCAAATCAATGACTGATCACAGTAATCATATTTATTTCTGTTAAATGATAGAAATTCAGGTCCTAATTTATTTTGTTTATGACCAAAAATATATTTAAAAAAAGTACAGTATTTGTGGGTCTATTTTTTTTTTAGTCCAGAATATTTTTACCTCATAGGCATTTATTGAATATTTTCTTGTGTTCATTTTAAAAATTACTCAATTTTTTTTTTTAAAATAAATTTGTATTAAATGACAATTATATGCATTCATTATTATTGTTACTTGTATATTTAAAAAATAAAAAATTGTCTTCTTTAATTAAACCTGTTAAAATCACACAATGGAATGATTGTAATTCAATATACTGTCATATAATTGTTAAGCAATTGAAAATAATGAAGTAAACTATTTCAATAATTAATAAAATTTACATATTTTACATGAAGATGAAATTAATTTATGTAATTCCAAATGGGGTTTCATTTTTAACTCATATATATAGCTTATATTTAATGCTTAATCTAAAACTTACATTGTTCTCTTCCCAACTTTTTTTAATTATTGAAAATATAATGTGTAAAGATTAAAATGAGATAAATATTGGAAATTATTTCAGATTCCAGATAACTCCTGCAGGTGTATTCTTTTACATCACCGTGTCTGGTTCAAAATTCGACTCTGAATTTAGAAGTAAATATAAAATCTGTGGATATGAAGAAAATATATAAATGGAAGGAAATAGTTCATATTAGTCAAATATTTTCTTGTGTTCAGGAATTTTAATGCAATTGATGTGTGCATGTGTAATATATAAACAATCTGTATATTTTCTTATTGTTTAATGTATTTATTTATAAAAACTGAATATGTACATATTATATATACATAAATGTGCATTATGTATCAAATGTTATTTTTGTGTGTGTTTTCTTTAAAAAAAAAATTAACTACCTTAAATATTTTTCTAAAAATGTAAAATTAGTTCCTTTATAATAGTAAACATTTTTTTAAATAATCAGTATAAACAATGATATATTTAAATATTTCATTTAAATAACTGTATTAAAATTATTTTATTTTTGAATATATTTTTTATAAAAGCAATTTTATCTGACAAGTTTTGGTATTATGAACTTTTTACTAACTTTATAAGTTTTAAATTTAATTATGAATGCAACAAATAAAATATTTCACTGTCTTTTTCATGTTTTTACTATTATTTTTAAATTTTCTTGGACAAATAAACATTTAGATACTTTCATGGTAAAATTTTCTTTCTCTAAATTGAAAGCAATTAATTCTTTGTAATTTTTATTAACACCTATCATTCCAAGTTTAAATTTTTTTTCGATTGAACTAAAAATGAAAGATGAATCTGATTAATTTGTAATTACTTATCTTATTTTAAGTGAGCAAGAATTATGAATTTCCTTATATTTTAAGTTAATGAGTCATTGTAGGTTATGATGACAGTGAAAATAAATTTGTTAAACATAAGATTCTTATAACTGAACATAAACTACTGATTCATTATTTTGAATATTTATTTGCATGTAGTGTTTAATTTTGATCTATGGAAAACAGCATTTTAAACATATATTTAATTTTTCTTAATTTATATATATTTATATCTTATATATCAGGGATGGCCAAGACGTCGACCGCGAAGATATTTTAGATAGTCCGCTCGACCATCCCGATAGTGATCTCGGATATTAACAATTTAATTTATGACTTATGTAATAGAATTAAGGAATTATTTAAAATAAAAATTTACTATAGTTTTTGCTTTGAAACTTAAAACAAACTGTGCAAAGTAAGTCACTGAACGTTTTCGTTTTACCTGTGGAATTAAATGTAATCAATTTCACAAAGTGGGATGCTTAGATTATATCCAGTAGCCGGCGCATCATAGCGACGCGCCGAGTCGTCTAGTCTACCCGTCACTTCTGGCCGATTAGTTTCACTTCTTAGTTAATCGTCTTACGTGGCAGGTCGCTCGCTTCCTACCGCACTGATACGAATTTGTTTCAAAACTGTTGAATTCGTTTTTGAACAACCCGTCCAAAATGACTCAGTCAGGCACCAGTGCTAAGAGAAGTAAAACATACCATTATCACAATGAGTGGGAAGATGATTTCTTTTATGTTATGGTGAAGGAGAAATGTGTTTGTCTCATATGTAACTCAAATGTGTCATTACCAAAAAAAGAAACGTTGAAAGACATTTTAAACCATGCACTTAAAATACGCTACAGACTTTCCAATCAGCAGTGAACTTCGAAAAGTTAAAGTGCATGAATTAAAGTCGAATTTACATTTACTGCAATCGGTATTTACGAAACCAGGCACCAAAGCTAAAGCAGTAACATTGGCATCGTTTAAAATTACAGAAGTTTTGATAAAGCGAAAAAACCATTCGAAGATGGATAATTGATAAAAGAAGCTTTCATTAAAGCGGGAGAAGTGCTTTTCTACGATTTTAAAAACAAATCTGAAATACTATAGTCAATGAATAATATTTCTTTGTCACGAAACACTGTGATGCGACAGACTGAAGCTATGAATACCTATCACTTCAATTTGATGAATCCATAGATATTAGTGACATTACACAGTTATGCCATTTTGTGAGAATGGTTTTCTAAGATATGACTTCAAAAGAAGAATTATTAACTACAATTACATTGAAAAGACAAACGAGGGGACAAGATATCTACAATTCATTTAAAAACTTTATTGATAAGACAGGATTTCCAATATATAAATTGGTCTCTATTACAACAGATGGAACTCCAGCAATGGTCGGGAATCGAACTGGTTTTATTGCCTTATGCAATAATGATGAGGAAATTCCCAGTTTTACCAGCTATCATTGCATTATCCATCAACGGGTATTGTGTTCAAAAACACTAAAATCTAATGATATAATGCAAATTGCTTTTAAAATCGTCAATTCAATTCGTTCAAGAATTCTTCAGAGACGACAATTTCGGGTGTTTTTGGAAGAAACTGAATCAAAGTATGGAGATCTCTTATTGCACACAGACGTGAGGTGGTTAAGCCATGGTGCTTTTTTTAAAAAAATTTCGTATTCTCTTCTTTTTTTTTTTTTTTTTAAATACTAAAATTAAATAATATACCATTTTTTCTGTTACCGAAAATAAATATATGAACATATACGGTATTTTTGCCATTGGTAGACCGCCTTCAATTTTTTAAATGTGGAGTAGACCACGGATCCCAAAAGTTTGGCCATCCCTGTTATATATATATATATATATATATATACAAAAATATTTTATATATATATATTGTTTGTTCTTTTTTTTAATTTCTGAGTAGATTCTCCATATAATCACAAAATCTATTTATCTCTTAATAAGGACTGTATACATATTACACTGAAACTTGGAAAATAAGTGTCTAATCAAAAATCTTATATCCTAAACCTTACCCTGTAGTTAATTTCTCTTAATTTGATTTCATATGTATTATAAGATATATCTAACATTATATGGCATGACCCTAACATAACTCAATAAGTGTTTTTTGATACACTGAAATATTTAAATGATATTTTTCGTTTCAAAAAATGAAGAATGATTACACTTTAAAAATTAGCCTTATTTTTTTTTTTTTTTTTTTTTTTTTTTTTTTTGGTATTTTGAAATTTAAAAACGAAAAAATGAAATTTTTATCATGAAACTTCTTAACGTAAACCCAAAGTAATTTTAAAATGTATGTAATCTATCTGTATTTTGTTAACACATGCTTGTAAACCATGTATACTGATGTTTATAAACTGCTCATTGTTGTTTAGAAAGGTTATTTCATCTGTAAAAAATGAGTGTTGCTTTGCTTTACAGTAACTTAAAATGTAATAATGATTCCTAGAAAAACCATGTAATTTTTGTAGGATTTTATTGTTAACTGTTTAACAGTTGCAAATTTATCCGAAAATATTCCATTCTATGAAGTTCATATCTAAAAGAATTTTACATTGTTTTAATTTCTCATAATTTACATCTAAGCACTATGTACTTATTGAAGTATTATAATCTATAAAAAATTTTCATATTTTGACCGATTTACTTTTTTTAAACTTTGCATCTTACTTATCAAACTTTGCATTGTAAGCTAAGTATGTGAAATAATGATTGCTAAATGTGTTATAGATTATATTATTAAAAATATTCCAGTCAATGTTATTTAATTTTAAATAAAGTCTTGTTAGTCTTCATGTTGTTGTTTTTAATGTGATATAATATGAACATTTACATTTCTGAGTTCAATTATCAAGAAAATTGTATGTAAAACATGCAGTTTATTTTTAGTTTTGATTTGAGTATGATGTAAGTCTTGTTGCAAATGTTACTTAATATAATATGTATACTTAATAGCAAAACATTCACCGAAATTGACAACCTATGTTAGAAATTAAAAATAGTATATCATCACTGGATACTGCTGAGATGGTAATTTGTACATGTTTACTTCCATACTGTAACCTTTTTTTCTTGGCTCAAACATTTTTAAAAATCGAATAAAGTTATATGTTTGAAGATGTAATTGATGAAGATCTAACTAATGATTTTTGTAAAAAATGTATGTGCTGTTTCTAACATAAATTCTTTAATTTAAAATAGAAATTCCTATTGCTCAAAATTATGATGCAAAGCCTATATCTAAAATGTTATTCATTTTGTTACACTTATAATTATATTTTATTTAGTAATCTAATTACTTATATAACAAAATGAATATAAGCAATAACTATCCAAGTAATAAAATTATATAATTGAGAGACAATTTGCAGGAATTACTTTCTAATTAAGTCTGAGATTTTTAATTTGTAGGATTTTAAAATGGAATATTTTTATTTGATTTTACATTAGTTTTAATGTTCATTTTGAATATTTCCAAAATACCTTTTCATATACTTGCAAATTATTGTTTAAAGATGATTTACTATTTTTATGGTGAAATTATAACAACTGAATTAATTCATTTTCCAGCATTCATTAATCACTTTAAATTATTTATTCAAAATATACATTGTTCATGATTAGTTTCACTTTTACTTATTAAAATATTTTTCTCAAAATAGTGTAATATTTCTGCACTATTTTTTGACATAGTGAAAATTTCTAATTCAAATACAAGTAACTAAATCTTTTTATACCACTTTTTCAGTACTGCATATTATGAAAAACAATATTTTTATATTGAGTTTGAACCATAAATATGTTCACAACTTAATCATTTGAAAGTTTTGAATTACTTTCTTCCAATTTAATTATTTTTATGTTTTTTAACAAATTATAATTGAAAATTTATGAAAGTAAACTTGAAATGCATCTCTAATCTTTTATGTCTTTAAATTTTTTTTTTTTTTTTTATTGCTTACAGTATTTATAGTTAGTTAAACTGACGACACAAATAAACAAAATTGTTTATTGATTTGTAATGTACAATATGCAGTAAGGATTCCCTTGTTTTATCCTCTAAAAAATGTTTAATTATTAAGATACCATAATCAGGTATTTTAATTAACCTATTTTCTTAGGCATGCGACCTTTTTTGTAACATTCATTGTAGGATTCAATTTCTTACAAGTGCAGCTTATTTGTCACATCCTAGGTTTATCTGAATTACAGGATTTTTACTGACTGATCTGACTATACTTTTTGTATACACTAGAAACAAAAATCATATGATAGCAATATATAAATCTACAGATGTCAGAATTATCGCCCATAGGTAACTCATGAAAGAGTAAGGCAATTGTAAAGTTTTCAATTGTATTTGAATGGTTTGTGTGTAAAAGTTTCTGAAGTGAGAAAGCCTACACAAGGGGAATTAACAGACTTTGAAAGTGGAATAGTGATTGGAACCTGACGAATGGAACATTTCATTTCAGAAATCCTTAGGAAATTCATCATTCCAAGATTCACAGCGTAAAGAGTCTTGTGAATCCCTAATTTCAGGCATAACTTCCTAACACAAATAAGATAGTGGTCAATGAATGACTGAGACTTGTGAAGTATGCGTAAAATTGTCAATATAAATAGACAAGCAACACACTGAAATAAACACAAGAATCAATGTGGGCTGTACAATGTATGTCTGTTAGGACAGTGCCACAAAATTGGTTGTAATGCATTATGGCAGCAAAAGACTACTTCAAAGTTCTTTACTAAATGCAAGACATCACTTTAAAGCCTCTCCTAGGCTAGTCGTGATCATATTAATTCGAATTTTAAAAAATTGAAAGCTGTCGTTTGGTCAGAGGAATCCTGTTTTCTGTTAGAATGGAGGATTAGGCTGTGGCACAAACACTATGAAGATATAAATTGTCAGTTGTTGACAAAGCACTGTGCAAACTGTTGGGATTGCATAATGGTGTGGGCTGTTTTTACAAGGAAATGACTTGATCCTCAGGTTAGACTGAAGAAATCATTGATTAGATATGGCTGCATTTAGCTATTTGAAGATAACTTGCAATTATTCATGGACTTCATGTTCCCAAATAACAATGGATATAATAGGTACAATAATGTCATATCACTCGGCCACAACAATGTTTAAGCATGATTGATTTGATGAACATTTCGGACAATTCCTGCAAATAATCCAACCACTTAGCTCACCCGATATGAATCGCATAGAGCATTTATGAGGCACGAATTGACTTTTGATCTAGAGTCGATTCGCGCACAAATCCAGCTACACTTTAGTAATTATGGTCGTCTATAGAAGCAGTATGGCTAAATATTTCTGCAGGCAACTTCTAAAGACTTATTGATTCCATACACTTCATCGGGACAAAAATTGTCCAAATCGATGCTAGAAGAAGAAGACTTTTGACATTTCAAGATAAATACTTAATTTATCTTGAAATGTCAAAAGTCTATCAAATGATGACTATCAGATGATTCCATCCAAAGTCATCAAAGTTTTCATTGATCAAATCTTAATGAACTGTTGGTGGAGGCATTAAATTTTATGAAGCGGTAACTGTTGCAGCATTGAAATCCGGACATATTGCATTTCATCATGAGACGAATTTTATCACCTCATCATGTTTTTGGAGATTTTGCCAGTTATTAACGAATCTCTTAGATTCGACATTTTTAATTATTCCATTACGTATTAGTTTTATTTATATTTTTATGTATTGCATAAAAAAATATAGGGAAAGCACCATTAATGAAAAATTTTACTTCTTGTTTGTGTGTTTCCCCGATATTTTTTTAATTTCTTTCATAGGCATTTGAAAAATGATTAATACATTTTTCAAACTGAAATAAACTTTTTAAGTAAGAACTAATTGCTTATTACAAAGAAATGTAAGTATATATAAGGAATCGGATCATCAAAACACATGCAAATAATGACAAAAGATATCTTGCATAAATAAGTCAGAATAATTATACTGAACGCAACTTTTCTGTTGCTAATTTAAATGTTATGTTCAAAAAGCTATGATTTATATATGTTACGGTGAAACACCGAAATCTGGGGAATGTCGACATTCACCGGTGAATGTCAACATTCACATAGTCGCTTGGCGTATGTCCGAATACAACCACGCAGGTAATCTATCAGAAGCAGTGAAGAATTGAAGGCCACGTCGCTAAGAATTAAGTTGCCAATGTTGCTTTTGTTCTGTTATTAATAGAAATCTTATGTTATAAAATATGCATATAAAAATATACTCATACTGCTGAGATAGAAAATTTCGTTGACGATACTTAATAATTATTGCAGTGCACGAAATTTGCCACCAAACAAACTTTCTCTAAAAGATGTGACAAATGTTCTAATGATACAAATATAACATTTTTCACAAGACTGTTAAATCTATTGAATCTTAATATAGATACATGGAATTTATTGAATGCTTAGCTATCTGAAATTTCTATTACATGAAAGAGATTTTATATTGAGAAATATATAAAAATAGTTATTATTTTAAATAATGTTCTTATTTAAAAGTTTCGAATAGGTTGGTGAAATAGGCTCCCCAATTTTCTTTGATGAAATCTTCATTTAAGATATGAAGGCTCATAAAATTTATACTAAAAATTTTGAAGATTGTAATAAATTTCCATCATACTCATTAAACCATTTATATTATAATATTATATGAAAGGAAAATATATAACATTGAATAAATTTCAAAATGTAATCATTGCCCATTTGATATTTCTAATATATATATATATATATATATAT
>JAPDSC010116441.1:88269-101200 GCA_026290005.1 Latrodectus geometricus | reverse complement strand
AAAATTATGTGTCGTAAATATTCGTACATAAGTCGTGCCCTTGAATTATTTTGTATGTACTTTGTAAGCTGTTTAAATAGGAGCAATAAATAAATAAAAAAAAACATTGAAAGCTATGACGTGCGAAGAAACTAGTACTGCGTGCAACAGTGCTATTGTCCACGCATTTTGAGTCATTATCTTGATTTCAGGAAACTTGCAACTCTATTTACCATAGAGAGTTTGATTTTCATTCATCTAATTTTTGTATTATTTCTTTGTTAACTTACATATTATTTATTTTAAAACATTGTTTAGTGCATAATAAGCGCCTGAATCCACATTTGAAATAGATGTAATCGTCGTTTATGTTAAAATTTCTTTTGCTAATGGTTTCCAGTTCAATAGTTGTTGGATTCAATTCCCAGTTAAATCATAAATATTAGTTTGGGGAAAAAGTAATCCATTATATTTTCAGTAGACGTCTCTAGTGATCGCTATCTCGTGAGGTATCTATCAAACAATTTCAGATTTATGCTCGTTGGAAAGTTGACATTTTACACTAAAATATCCTCTTGCGGCTTTTTGTTTGATTAATTCAGTTACGAGTACAAGGTTTTAAAAATGGAAGACAACAAACAGAAAATTCGACACATTTTCGTTTTTCTCTTGTAATGGCGAAAAAGATAGCCGGGTGGCTAAAATTGTGAAAGGTGTTTATCGTCCTATATAAGACTGTAACAACCAGTTACGTACAATTTTTGTTTCGTCGATTTCGTTCGGGTATTTTTGATGTTAGAGATGCACCTCGCATGTACAGCATCGTCGAAAATGTCTATAAAATATCAAAAACTATCGAAGTTAACCGCATGTCAGCAGTCGTAACGCGCAAGACGTAAAAATCTATATGAAAGCTGTTTTAAATCTTTTTACAAAGTGAATCCAAAAGAAGTTACATAAAGTTCACGTAAAAATAATGGATTTCTTTTTCCCCAACCTAATAAAATCGCTTCTACGAGAAAAAAAAAAGATAAAGTAGCAGGTAATTATTATAACCATTGTTGTTGTCGTGTGCCAGCCAGGCTGGCAATATGGGGTGCACTGCTCCACTTTTCCAACTGAACCATATTTGGTGTGGAGTCCGACTTCCTCAGTACACACATGCCATAGTTACCCGTTTATAGGGTAGGCAACCATTCACACACACACAAAGAAAGGACAAATACAAGAAAGAGAGAGAAAGTACATCCATGCCCGAGCCATGATTCGAACCCAGGTCCCACCCATCTGTAGTCAAGTACGCTAACCACTAGACAGGTTGGGCGGCATTATAACCATTAAATTACATATATGTTCTACTGCATAGTAAATTAAACTAAACTCTGTGATACGACAAGTCATCGATGGTGCTAGGCCTACTGTACACATTTCCGTTTTCTTCTCAGAGGACTCTTCAGTTAGAAGTATATGTCCCAGTTAGGTGGTCAGCCTACCGCGAAACCCCTAGTATTTAGTTCCCAAATATGCTTGGTACTCAATTTTATTGGCCCACTGAAAGGATGAGTCGACCTTATCCAACTCGAGGATAGAACTTCGGACCTATACGTTGGGAGCTCGGAACGCTACCACTGCGCCACCTGGCTTGAAGTGTAACAAACTAAACCAAAAACATGCTACAAACATTATAATTCTTTTCCTTTCAATTCGTAGAGGAATTTCAAATTTGTTCCATTATTGTAAGAAAACGAAAAGCAGAATACATACTTGTTGCTACATACAATTTTAATTCGAATACATAGAATAAAACTGTGAGGCATGCCAAATATACTTTTAGAACAGAGTGGTGTACATAAAATTCCAAGATCTTTAAATTGGATTCGTGTATCTAATAGGTTAAGCTATTGGACATATTAGCCTTCATGTGCAAAAAGTGATAACAGAGTGACGGACAATGTTAATTCTTATTTAAAAAGTTAACGGCTAAATATAAAATAGTTTAATTTATGAATTTTAAATCGTGTAAGATTGGAACTCGTATAAAAATTATTGTAGCTTGTCAAAAAGCAGATTATTGTTTTTGAATAAAGAAATTAGATAGAAAATATTCTCCATGATTAAGTATTCCATGATAACTGTAACTTGTCTAAAAGCACATTATTGTTTTTGAATTAAGAAATTAGAAAATATTCTCAATGATTAAGTATTCCATAATTATACTGGAGTTTGTCAAAAAGCAGATCAATATTTTTAAATCGAGAATTAGCTAGAATGTATTCTCTATGATTAGGTATTCCAATGATTACTGTAGCTTGTCAAAAAGCAGATTACTGTTTTTAAATAAAAAATCAGGTAGAATATATTCTTCATGATTAAGTATTCCATGATTATACTGAAACTTGTCAAAAAGCAGATCACCCAAAAGCAGATGTTTTTAAATCGAGAATTAGGTAGAATATATTCTCCACAGTATTCGATGTTAACTGTTACTTGTCTAAAAGCAGATCATTGTTTGTTTTTAAATCGAAAGTTAGGTAGAATATATTCTCCATGATTACTGAAGCTTGTCCGAAAGAAAACCCGTGTTTTTAAAATCGAGAATTAGGTAGAATATATTCTCCATAATATTAGGTATTTTATTCATTAGGTAAAATATTCTGATCGTTGAAACATGTGTAAATTACTGCTTAAAAAATTTAGAGGCTCAGAATTAAAATTGGAAAAAAATAAGTATTAATTTTTTTTGTTTTAGATGGACCATATATAATAATGTTATTGGGAATTCTAGAAAATAAATAAAAATTTCTATTTTATAGTTTAATCAGACATTTTAAACAAAAATTGTAGGAATATTTTACCTTATTAACCCAGAGTGAAAATGAAGAAAAAATGTAATCAAACATCAACATTAAAAATCATACAATGACGTCAGCTGTTAAAAATACTAACATGGTCTAAAAATATCCAACTTTAAAAGTAACTGTCAAAAATATGTTGATGAGAAAAATGTAGCATTTCAAATATAAAGAAAAGCAAAAAATTCAATCTATTGTAGACGAAATTAGAATAAATACGCTGAAAAAATTCTTCGAAATATACGCGTAAATTTTTATTCCCATAAAAATGATATTCGATTTATGATAAGCAAAATGAGTACAACTGTTTGTGCAAAAGAGCCCCAGACAACAATAGGGAAATGCTCATAAAAATACAAACATATCATCCAAGATTTTCGTAATATCTGAATATATTCTCGATATAAATATTCAATTATAGCAACTGTAACCATCCTTAATATCTTTTCCATTTTTCTGAACGATTTCAAAAGGTCTATCCAGTGACTGTGCTTTACTTACAAATAGACCACAGTCCTCGAGCTTACAAATTTTAGTTTAAAATATAGCAATTTAAAAAAAAAATGAAAAATCGAGAACATTTTTATTAAGAAATGGTTGCTTATTTTTCTTTATATAATTACAGCATCATTTTGCTCATTTATTTAAATCTAATAATTTAATATTTTTTTCAATATCCTTTAAGAAATTAATTTTTTTTATGATAGTAACAAATAATGAAAGGTTTCGTGCTCTTTTGAAAAATCTCTCAAGTATTATCACTTTTTTATTTTATAAAATATCTTATTTCTTATTTGTTCCATTTTGAAAATTAGTATTTTTAAATTCCTAAAATAGTTATTTTGATTTCAAAAATTTTGTGTTATGAACTTAGTTTAGTTAGTAAGCAAAGTAAAAAAAAATTCATAATTTTTTTTTAAAATTTTTTAAATTTAATTAAACAGGTTTTGTGCTTTCTTGGAAATTTTTCTTAAGTATTATAACTTTTTATTTTAAAAATTCGTTGTCTTCCTTTTGCTTCACAATACAAAGACACTAAATACAATGACTAATAAATAAATGTTTTTGAATTTCTAAAATTGCTTTATTAATTTCGTGTATTTTGGTGAATAAACTATTTTGATCAGATGCTTATCATTTAATGTTGTAGTTTAGACAATGTGAAATCGTTTAAGCAAGATCGTAACCTTTGATATAAAAACTTCAATTTTGGATCTGTTTACGCGCTTTATAACCATAAAACAAATAGAATTCGACCGCGAAGATCTTATTAACATATCAGATCTTAGGTAATAGAAAAAAACATTCTTTTAAAGCTTATGGACCACTTATCATTTCTCTTGGTTATTCATGTTTAGAATACCATAGAGGTGATATTTTGAAAGATAAATTTAAATACCACTTATATCAAACTCAAGATTTCAGTATTAAATATAACTTGTTTTCTTACAAACATATGATGAATCTCTCTTGATGAGCATTTCATTCAGATTGGTTTCCAGAAAATAGTTTTTAAGCAACTTATTTTGTTTCAGATAAAATCTATAATATGCAATTTGTTGTTGTTTCTTATCTCCCATCTAATTTGACTCCGTCAGACCAGATCAATGAAATCATTGACAATAATGAAGTCCGATACAAGAAATGAACAGTTAACGAATTTTTTCTCAGTCAAGTCCAGTCCAAGATGCGCTGAGGTTATGCCATTTCTTGTCGGGATTTAGGGTAGAGAGTAACCTCTTGCTCCTTCCAGAATATGTGACGCCTTGTTGTTGTTGTTACGTATGACACGTGTGGGGGTGGAAGTGCAACTTTGGCTCATAGATGGCAGTACCATCTGTGTCTTCCAATTTAAAAGCCAGAGAAGACTCATAGCCAGGCTCCTAACATCCCGAGATGCATTCATTTGCAATGTGAACACGACGCACATTTCTAGCCCTACGTATTTTACATGTCACAGTCGTTATTAGGAACACGACTGATCTTCGGATAAGCCGGGACTCGAATTCATTACCTTCCGGTAACGAGAACGATGTCCTTACCAACCAGTGGCGCAGCATGTCCTCTATTGGACTTTGCGCCATAAAACCCTACCAACCTTACCAACCAGGCCACCACGACTTTATGTGAAGCCTTTCAAATGCCCACTGGCAAGTCGGGTCACTCATGTGTTGGTCTGCCTATCACAAGAGAGAGATAAAGAAAGTTTCCCTTTATAACATTTTTGAGGAGGAGGTATCAACCATTTTTTTTTTAATTTTTGGCCTCGAGAATGATTCTAAATATGTGAGCTCTGAGGTAGAAGGGACAGAAAGAGTTAATCCATTCCTTGTGCAAGAGTGTTCGGTCTTTTTCGTAGATATTGTTGTGGAATGGGATGCATTGAAAATGTGCTTTGTACTACTGAAAGATGAGCTTTACTTTTCGTAGGATTGATAAACTGGTTTTTATCTCCTATGTAGACTTAGTTTTTGAAATATTGAATTGAACTACGTCTGTCAGAACCAAGTAATCTCTATGGTTGCTTTCTCTCGTGACTCTCTAAAGTCCTGTGTTGACTGCGATTAGTTCTTTTCCAAACACAGAATAGATATCTGTGTTGAAATAATTTGTAATAATATCATTAAACTAGGCCAAACTTATCTGCTTTGGGGGACCAGAGCTTTCAGTGATAAATATGCATCTAATATGAGAGGGAAAAATTATGATTTGGGAAAATAATCGTTTTTACTTTTTACTTAGCTGTATTTAAAACACTGTTTTACACCAAGGAATAATATCTACATATAAACTAAAATCAATTAAATGAGGTTAAAACGACTGAGAATTTCGTTGATTATAAGTTATTAAATATTAAATTCGGGACTCTTTTCATTCGTATTACCATGCATTTCTGACTGGCGGCATATTGAGAAAGATGAAAACTCGTTCTCCTAGAAGAATGAAAACAATTCTTTCAAAAGTAGAAAATGGAGTTATTTTTATACTCTAAAGCATCTTATATTTTTAAAATATACTGTTTTGTTTTCCCCCTAAATAACATCTGTAAACTAATGACATTCGTAAACAATATTCATAAACTTCTGACATTTGCAAATAACATTCGTAAACTTATGACACTCGTAAACAACATTCGCAAGTTTGTGTCTTTCGTAAATAACATTCGCAAGCTTATGGCATTTGTAAATAACATTCGTAAACTTATTTTCGAGACAACTATGCAAAATTAATGTCAGAAACTTTTAAGTATTTGAAGTATTAACATCTAGCTTTTCAAAAACATCTTTCGTCTGATGTCAAAAGACTTATTTTATTTGCGACACACAAACATTTTTTTTCTTTTTGTAAAAGAATAATATACTAAATTCCATATCATATTTTTCCTCAAAGACAGGAAAAATTCCATGTATAAGCAAAAGTAAAACTTCCGCTCTTTTTTTCCTACTTTAACACACGTATTCTCTGTTTGTGGTACCCATTAGCTAATCTAATGACTATGGAAATCCTCTAAAAGAACAATCAGTGGGAGTGAAAGTGTGGCTTTATTTTGCTCCCCATTGTAGGAGGCCGACACCAGCTGCGGAAAATCATTTGTGTCATTAAAAGCGAAACATCAGCGAAAAAGAAGAGAGGATTATTAAAAGGCTCATTAGTCCGCACAAATAGGTTAAACTAGCTGAAAATATTCAGTTGGTGAAAAGAGGATTATTTGTCGATATATAGCGCAAAACGGACACATTTTCCATTCTTTTTTTTATTTGCCATAATTTTAACTAGTAATAAAGATGCCCCCTTTTCCATTACAATAAATTTTTGTATGACATATTTTATATTCCATTGATATTTTATGATATAAAAATCATGAGAATTTTGATAACTGATCTGAACCAATTCATAAAAATTGTGACTCAAATCAAATTATTCCATGAATTAAAATAAAAATCGAGACAAATGCGATATCACTAAATATTTATGAATCTTTTTTTTTTGAAAGTTAAATGCTGAATCATTGAAAGTAAGATCCATAAAAACAAATTGCTTACCACTATTTACTATTTACAGTTTAATAATAATTTGTCCTTTAATTTATTTAATAAACAAATTTAAAAAGTAAAAAAAATCAAATTATCATTTTTCTTAATTTTTTTCATGTTTTATTTGTTTATATCATTAAAACCACTAATACCAATAATAAATTACATTTTTATTTAACATCATTAAAAGCTATTTAGTAAATAAAACCTTTATTTTACCCTTTATTTTTTAAAATATATTTTTAGTTTAAGTTTTATTAATTTATTTTATTCTCCCAGATAATTATTATCAGGAGTTAATTTCTCATCCTACCGCGGACTGATTTTCCCAGGACATAGAACCAGTATGTCTACGTCCGAAAAGGGTTGAACTCACGATTTTAACATCAAATGGAAAGTTATTCGTGTCTATCAATTTGACATTTAATTAATAAAATATGATATTTCGTCATCTTATAAATTTAGGAAGACTAACAACCTAATGTTTTGCAAAAATAATTAAAATTATTAAATACAACTGAATTAACAAATCTAATTTTTAAATAAATAATTTTTTATCTTTTAAATAAAAATTAATTTTACTAAACTTTTTTATTATAAGCGCCTTAAAATCATAAATTTGCTTAAAAAATATCAATAATTATAAAATTCATTGTAAATTTATGTATTTTTAATTTTTTAATTATAAAATTTGTTGCACTTTCCTTTTAATTACAGTAAATAACGGCACAAATATTTAATTATTTACATACATTCTTATTTAAACTAAACTAAAAAATATGTTCCAAATATTTATTTTGGTTTTAGGTATACTTATTAAATCGGAAATGTGGATTAAATATTAAAATTCTCTTCAAACCATTCATCAATATTTCATTAATATCTCAAGATACAGAAGCATTTTAGGATCATTAATTAAGTGAAATATAGTAAAAAACACTTATAATTTTTTTTTAATTTTGTGAAACATTCAGTTTAATCTTTTTAAACTAAATGCTCACACAAGAAGTTCAATATTTCTAATCAAGAATTTTAATTTTAAGAGAAGAAAAAAATTAAATCATCTTGAAACAATTCATACTACCTAAATATATGCTGAGAGGCAAGTTTTATTACAATTAACATATTCCACTTTAAAAATAGTTGGTAATAGGAATATAATAACAATTTTATTTATACATTTTACAAAATAGGCACCGAAAAGATTAATTGATTCTTAAAGCAAACTAAATTCAAAATAATTTATACATTTAACATACACAATACATAACTGATTGTTTACAATCATAAATGATTAAAATATATAACTGATTGTTTATTATCAATAATTAATTAAAAGTCATTATTGATTATTTATTAAAAATTATTGTATAATTACAGTAATATAAAAATAACTTTTAAATAATTTAGCAGATCTTTAGAACTATTCAATAGAATTTGATTTATTGAACAATTCTAAAGATTTGCTAAATTATTTAAAAGTTTAGCAAAGTAGTAAAAGTTTAAGAATTTGATTTATTAAATTCTTGTTATTTTAACTTGTTCTTCAAGTTTGCAGCAACAAAAATGAATATTGATAATTTTTACCGTAATTCAAATTAAAATTTAGCACGGCATAATCTTAATATAAATGGCAAATTAGCAATAAATTATTTAGTATAGTAGCAGAAAAATAGTAATTATTTAATTTTGAAAATTTTATGGACAGTTTATATTAGAATTTAATACAGCAATTTCTTATAATTGCAACTAAATTCAAATTTGTACAACTACAACACAAATGATTTAGAATAAACTTTCTCATAAAAATTTAGTATTGCATATAAATAATATTGAATAAATTAACAATAAATAATTCACATAGTAGCAGAAAAAAAGCAATAAAATAATTTTGAAAATATTTTGTAGATTTTAATTTAGAATTAAGTACAGATAATTCTCGTAATTTCAATTGGTAATTCAAATTTGCATAAGTATGATAAAACAAATGAATGATTCAGAATGCTTTATCACAATTCAGATTAAAATCTACCATAGCATATTCTCAATACAAAATGGCACTTTGCAATTTAACGCAACAACGAAGAAATAAATGAAATTAGCATATAATTTAACACAAGGCTGACGATCTCTAAATACTTCTACTTTCATAGTCAAGAGGCAAGCCACGTAAATTTAGCAATCTCACAATCGATCAGAAAAATCATGCACCTCCAGAATGTCAGACGAAACGCACACGCGCTTGATTTTAAGGAAATAAGAGGGGTAATGCCCATGCTGAACTCAAAAGTTCATGCATCAAGTGAGACAAAGTCAGCTGCATCATCTAATGGGATACCACCGATTGGGAAATTAGAAGGCGAACCAATAAATATCCGTAGGATGTATTGTTTTCCCACAGGGAAACAAAAGAAACGGACAATGAACAAAGAAAGAGTCCCAGCTGTTTTATTTACTGGACTTCAGGTCTAGGAGAGGTGACCACCGTTGATCTCTGCTCGGCGGTCAAGGACAAAACGCTGTTTTATTTGCGGATATTTTGCGAGTATCTCAGCTGGTTTCTTTTCGATATCTCTATAAAAATTCCAGTGTTATTTCCTTGTTCTATTTCACGGGTCTTTGAATGTGTGTCTAGAAAATTTATGACCATTTTGTGATCTTTTCCCGTATTTTACATTTTCTTACACTGAAAAGGATCAAATAATTTTATCAAGCTGATAAAATGTGCTTATAAGGAATGGTATAAATCCTTAATTTTACAGAATCTCAATACGAATACAAGACTTAAATGTGTCTCAAATTCAAAAAATCTATAATTTTTTCCCCCTATTTTATGTAAAAATGTTTTTTTTTTCTTTTTTTTACAGTTTAAAATAATTATTTTAAAAATGTTTTTTTTTTTCTTTTAATGAAATTTGCATTTTACTATAAGTAAAAAAAACAGTCATGAAAAAATTTTCTGTTTTGTGAATGTAAAAAAGGGATTTTTGAGAATTGAAATAAATTTGTATTTTTATTTTCTGGGAAAAACTATTTTAAAATTCATTCACAGAAATTAAAATTAGTATTTTATTTTGATTTGGTGATTGAAAATTAAAACCAAGTATGATTTGATTATCGTTCGATGAAAACTAATTTGAAATTAAAAAAGAAACATTAATTTTCACAAGGAAACATCAGTAATTAAAAATACGGTTTATTTCATTTGACCCAATAATTGTATTCCGCCATTAAAATGAAAAATAAAAATGTAGTTTTCATTTTGCATCGCATATAAATTTAATAAAAATTAAATGAAACAAAATTGTATATTTGGTTGCAATTTAGTTTCACAATTTAAAATCTCTATAAACAAAAAGTGGCACATTTATTTGATTCATTCGGCGAAAATCAATTAAAAAAACAAGAAAACCAAAAATCATGTTTATGTAATCTGGCCTAATTATTTTTGTATAAAGTTTGTTGTTTTTTTTTTAAATTAAAATATGTAATTTTTAGTTTGCACTATATTTAACTGATATAAATTAAAAGCTATAAAATGAACATTTTGCCAAATTTTAGATTCGCAATAATTTAAACGCACAAGAAATCAAAAATGATATTTCCAATTTATGTAAAAATGAAATTTTTTTTGATTTATCAAGAAATATGAAATTAAAAATCGCATTCACAAAAGTGAATAGCAAAATTCGATTTTGATTCAAATCAAAATCAAAACTATTAAAATACAAAAAGTAATAAAAAGCATTGGACCAAAATAAATTCTCTTACGATTAATGTGAAGAAAAAAAAACCCATTAATCAAGTTCGTGCAACTAAATAAAATAAATAAACCAAAAATGTACATTTAAATTCTATAAGTATGAGAACATCATTTTTCAAAACAAAAGCACGTGAATTTATTAATAACATACTAATGAACATTAAAAGCAAAAATGAATATAATAGTTCAAATAAATATCTTAAAATGTATAAAAAAAAATCTATAGATGTTTTTTTCACGTGCTTGAATTCTCATTTACCATTTTTTGCCCAATCGGAAGATTTTATGAGTTGAGATATATTCGAAATAAATGTTTCAGTTGCTGTGAAATAGCTTTATAGATATTATATTTGATTTATTTTTATTTACCTTAACGGCAGAGACTGAAAAAAAAATTGCCATCTGTTTTAACTTTCAAGAATAAATATTTTAATTGACGCAAAAAATCTCTAAAGATATTGATGTTTTAAATTCGATTTATTTTTTTTTTCTAGCACAATAGGAATCGCTCAACAGGTGGAAAATTTAGATACATGAAGAACAAATAATTTAGAAGCATGCAAAAATCGCTTTATAAATATTCTTTTGCTGGATTAGTTTTTACTATTAATTGTCTATAAATTATTGAATTGAAATTTGTAACTATAAATTATTGAATTGTCTCATTTCTCTAAGAATAAATTACATAATTTAGCAGTTATGTGTAGAACACTTTATAATAAATATTGCATTCTTAAGCTCAATTTATTTACTATTTATTCACCAGGAAATGCTGTAAGTTTTATAACAGGACTCAAAACAGCCCAATGTTATAAAACCACATATTTTAGTTTGTCCAAAAGAATTCCATAGACATTATAAACAATTTAAAATTATTTCATGTTATGGACAAAAAAGATTTTCTCAAATGTTGAAAATCCTTAATTTACCAAGAATAAGTTATTTAAAAGGTGCAAAATAGCTCCATGAATATTGTCTTATTATGATTGAGTTTTTTTACTTTTACTTGCACAGTAGGAATAGAGAGTTGAACAATTATAACTTTCCAAGAATGAATATTTTAACAAGTGCAAAACAGTTCTGTAGAGATTGCTGTAGATCTTTTTTATACTTGAGTTATTTACTATTACTCGTACCACAAAAATTCTCATGAACTAAATAGATCCAACAGTTAAGGAATAATCTAATACAAAACAACTTTACAGTTATTTCTTTTTAATATATTAGAATTATTTACTATTACTTGCACTATAAAAATTGCTCAAGAGTTGAATAGTGTTTAATTGTCTAAGAGTAAATAACTTAATAGGTTCAAAATGATTCTACTGTTATTGCTTTTGTATATTCAAATTATTTACTATTAATTGCACAATAGGAATTGCTAAAGTGTTGAACAGTTTTAAATTGTCGAAGAGTAAGTAATTTAATAAGTTCAAAAAATGATTCTATAATTACTACTTTTCATATTCGATTTATATTAACTATTACTTGCACAGTTAAGACTGTTAAACTTTTAAAAAGTTAAACAGTTAGAACATACAAATGTTTAAATGTCGTAGTTGCTCACAAAAAATATTTAGTTGAAAGAATATACATTTTTATAGTTGTAGCAATTTAAATGACAATTATTTTCTTATATTATTTCTAGAACAATTGGAACTATTCAAGAATTCATTGAAAGAGTGTTTAAGAAAGTATAAATACTAAAATTTAGGTATATGATCTTCACGAGTCTAGAAATTAACCGTGGATGATGTTATGAGATAACATAACTTATAATGATAAATAAATATTAAACCAAAAGGTTAAATCAAATTCTATATTAATTAATCATTAAATTTTATTTGCAATGATCAATTTTGTTAACAAAACATTCGTTGTAAAATTTTTTTTAATGAAATATTTCAAAAATACGCATGACATTAAGAGTCAAACATTCGAATCTTAATTCTTTTCCAGAACTCTAAGACTTCATTTCTAAAAAATCTTAATATCGAATATTTCGATAATTTTTCATTTATTTAGAGTGCAGTAATTAAATGAAGCTATTAGATGAAAATTTTCTAAAGCATGTTCTATGAAAATGGCTCCTTTCCATGTAAGAGATTTCATTTAAAAAGATATAAAATATTTATGTCATTTTGATGGGAAGTAGTTGGAACATTTTTCGTTCCTTTTCTGGTAATATAGAAAATTACAATTAGTACTCAACCCCTTTCGAAGAAAAACGCACGCAATCTTTAAATAAATCTTGTCAACTGTGTTCTAAAACGAATTAGTGAAATTGATTCAAACACAAAAAA
>JAPDSC010116441.1:73212-87869 GCA_026290005.1 Latrodectus geometricus | reverse complement strand
AAAAAAGATAAAAACGAATCGCTTGAAAATACTTCTACTAATATGAGGAGGCAGAAGAAGATGACAGGAATTAAGAAGAACAGATAAAGTTAAGAAAAAAATAGGGAAAAGAAAAAACTTTGAAAAGAGACCATGAAATCTTTCAATGATTTCTAAGGAAACTGTCATTATTTACGTTTCATTTTTTTTTAACTGTAACTGACTTTTCTCTTTCATTATCTTGAAATTACTTTTAACTTTTTACTGAACGTGCACCTGCCTTATCAGTAAATGTCGACCTATGACGTAACTTGTTGCTATGTCCATAATGCGCTGCGGAATTTCATTTTCAATGTCTTCCAGTGTTTTCTTGCTTTATATTTAACTTATGTCTGTCGTAAGCGAATTAATTATAATTATTATTGATGCCATAATCAGGTATCGTTATTTTAATAATTGTGCGCTTTTCTTTAAATGTTTCAACAAATAAAGCAAGAAAGGAACAAATTATTACCTTCTTTGTATTCAGAAATATGTTTTAAAAAATTAAAAGGAAAATTCATTGAATTTCTTTATATACCCAATGTATTTGCATCAGCATATTTTTTGAAAAAATTTATTTAATTAATTTTCAAAATAGAATTCCTTAAATCAATTCATATAAGCAAATTATATAAAAAGAAAAAGTCACTATATGCATTAAACTGTAATGTGAATTTCATTTCTTCACAGAAAAATTATTTTACTAAAGAAATGCTTTATGTTTTAATAAATAATCTCATGAAGATAATGAAATACCATATTTGAATAAACATTGTGAAAACATAATTATTTTGTTTCTACAGTGTTCATTGTTTATTACATAACTTTGATTCTTTTGTGAATTTCTAAAAAGTATTAATTTATTTTATAATTTCCATAAAAACTTTGATAGATTTGAAACTACATAAGGTTTTTAAATATAAAAATTAGTAATAATGATGAATTAGTAATAATGATGATTTCTCACCCAAAAATTCACCCAGTAAAATATTTAATATTTTACTTAATATTAAGAGTATGTATTATGTATATAACAGATATATATACATAATACATACTACATACTACTATATGTCTAATACATGGCTATTAATTTAATACTTTAATACAGACAGATATTTAAATAAATTAAAGAATCACTCAATAATTATTTTAAGAAATTCGCCTTTTTATTATGTTAGAAAATACGGATGGTTAATAAAATATAAAAAAAACCCTAAAAGTTAGTCCTTAATTAATATGATGTAGAACCTCTTTTGACGTATCATACAGCTTGGATTCGACTACGAATTAATTATTACAAGTTTTGAGTTGTGTTTAGATGTACATTGTACCATTTTTCAAGGAGATATGAAAGTTTTGGGAGAAAAGCCGTTGGAGAATATCGATTCTATATTTAATAATATAAAACAGACCAGAATGGTTCAATTATATTGAGATCAGTGATTGCCCGAGCTAATGTTGATGATAAACGTTATCCCGTTCATCAAACCATGATATCATGAGTCCCGCTGCATGGAAAGATGCATTCATCCTAAGAAATTCCGCCTCTTCCAGGAATCAAAATTTGCATCACAGGGTGGACCGGTGAACTAAAATTTCTCTACACTTCTCCCCCCAGTATCCCTTCCTTTCATTGTTGCCATAAGTCTGTCAGAAAAACCCGACATGGTTCCCCGTATCATGATAGATCCACCTCCAACTTAACAATTGTAAAGAAACAATTACTATCATAAAGAAACAATTACTATCATATATCATTTAGAGTACAAACAATTGTCCTCTAAACTTGTAGGAAAAAGTAGGCAAGAAGATTAGACAAGTCATGCTACTTTTGTCACTTATCACTCGACTAAGTTTTTCGAATGTGACACAAATGCAAACGACATCTGACAATAGCATCTGTGACAAGTAGCTTGAAAATTGCTGCTCTAGTGCAAATTTTCTGTTTATGAGGGTGTCTTCTATAAAATTTGCAAAAGCCTTCTTTTAAATATTTTATTCCTATATTATATTTTTATTTTTATTATTTGATACTGACAGATCAGATTTACTGGACATATTTTATGGATATTAGCTTTGCCAATGACTGAGTGATTAGCGTTCCTGATCTCTAAGTTGTTGGTCCCGGGTTCGAATTCTGGTTTGGGCATGGACGTTTCTTTTCTCTCTTTCTCTGTGTTTCTTTGTCCTTTCTCCTGAGACGATGGATGAATGTCGCCCGCCCTATAATCGAGATTGTGGTGGTATGACGTAGGCAATGCTAATCGCCTCCGAGACTTGGTTCACCAGGTAATGCTAAAATGAGAAGCATTACGCGGCCTTGTTGTGGGCGTCGGGTCCAGTCAACCAGTGTGCCCCGCCATAATAAAAAATAAATTTTTTTCAAATATAGAATTGAAAAAATCCTATTTCCTATTCTCAGTTTTCATGTAGATTTTTAGGTCTTGTGCGAAGCTACGAATGCTGACATGCTGTCCAGTTTGATAATTTTTGGTATTTTATAGACATTCTCGACGATGTTGTATCCATGCGAGTTGCATCTTTAGCATCCAAATACCCAAACGGAATCGACGAAACCAAAATTGTGCGTAACTGGTTGTTACAGTCATATATAGGACGATAAACACCTTTCATAATTTTAGCCACCTGGTTAGCATTTTCGCCATTATAAAAGAAAAACTACAATGTATCGGATTTTCTGTTTGTTTTCTTCTATTTTTAAAACCTTGAACTCATAACTGAATTAATCAAACAAAAAACTGCAAGAGGATATTTTAGTGTCAAATGTCACCTTTCCAACGAGCATAAATCTGAAATTGTTTGATAGATACCTCACGAGATATCGATCACTACAGACGTCTACCGAAAAAATAATGGATAACTTTTTCCCCAACCTAATATATAACTCGAAGTATTTGTATTTTTAGTTTTATGATTTAAATAACAATCGTACAGTTTTAGACAGACATTTTATCTTAATATACATGCGTCATATATAAATATACATAATTCATTTCATTTTCAAGGTGAATATTTATTTTAAGTATAATCGTAAATATTATAGCTCTGTAACTATTAAAAAATATAATCTTACCGTAAAAATATTTCTTGAAAAATATAAAGAGAAACTTTCACTGCTATTAAACTAAAAAAAATATTTTTATTTCAAGTACTTCAATCATAGCGTGATGCATTATGCATTTAATGCAAATATGTTATATCTTGCATAAGATTAGGTAATCTAAATAAATATAAAGTAATAAATAACAAAATGAAACACAAATAATTATAACTCATAAAGTATCTCAATTTAAAATGAAATAAATTTTTTATACGCTTTTATAATACGATAGTCCTAAAGAAAGTGATTATATGATTTTACTGCAAATTACATTTAAAAAAAAGAGCATTTCAAATTACGTATACTCTATTACATTTTTATTACTTCAAAAATATATTATTGCTTTTTTATTTACACTCTTAAAAATAATATCATCTTTATATTTCTAGATATTTATATCTTGAGAATGTAGAAGCACTGCGACTCAAGAATTTTTATGACATCTTTAAATTTAGAAGACGTGATGCACTTACTTTCAAAGAAATAGACTTTAAAAAACCTTTTTCTTTATAAAATATGGTCTGTAATTTCAACTTCAATATTTAAATAATTCATTTAATATATATATTCTTCTTAGATTAATTATTTCTTATTAAATAAAATTTAGTAAATGCATCTAAATCAAACAATAGATGTGTTTTAATAGTTATAAAATATTGATTAAATTAAAATATTTTTTATAAAATTTACTATTATATTTCGAATTAAATATTTTACTTACACGTTTTAAATTTTTTGAGAGTTAAATTATTCTCATAATAAATGCATATTTTAGAAACAGTACATTAACAGTAATAATTATTATAAAGGCATTAAAAGAAATTTTATTTTTCGTATGGGAAGTAAAATAAAATATTTTCAAAAAATATTTACAATTTTTGAAATTAAAATGGATTTAAAATTTGATATTTTACAAAAATTTCACACTAAAATTTTTACATCGTAAAAATATCAGCAGTGATACTTATTTCCATTTTGCAATTATATATTTTCACGCGTTTATATAAAAATAAAAAATATTTTAAAAATGAATAGTATTAACCATTAATTTAAAAAAATTAAACGTTTTATTAAAACTATTAATTAATAGTTTTAATTAAACGTTTAAAAAACATTATTACTCATCAAGTTTTAATTTACACGCTGACCTTACTTGAGCTTTTTCAGATTTTCATCCATAAAAATAAATTTATGCAACGAAATGTATTTTACCAAAATTAATTTCTTCTTTATATTCACCATTCATTTCGAACTTCTAATAGAGGAAAAAACAAAATGAATACTTCATGTCAATGAAGAATATAACAACACGAAGTGTCAAAAACCGTAACGCCAACGGCAATCATGTTTATCAAAAAATGATTATAAAATTACGTCTATCAAGACTGTCTTAACACTAGCAAGCAATTTACCATTTTCTAATTATAAATTGAGAGAGAAAATTAGAACAACAGTTGATAGGCAGAGATGAAATACATGATCTTCAAGTGCGAAGACACGCTCCATATCGTTTGGAGGACAATTTCCCTGCCCCCACTGAATCGAATAATTTAAGAATAAAAAAATTGCATCATCTGAAGGAGAAATTTGTTCGATTGCGTTTTCTTCACGATAAAATGAGTTTGGTGAAAGCAATTCCCGCCCTTCGACATTTTCCATCCATTTTAATTCGTCACCGTCTGCTTCAATTTACTGTGCAAGCCACAAAAAGGAAAAGAAAAGAAAGCAGACGATATTAATCCAAGTTCAATTAGATTTATAATCGTAATCGAGCAAAAAAGTTCTTTCTTTTTTTTAACTTATTGGGCTCAAATGAATGAAAACTTGGTGGACATTATGATGGAGAAATCGGGAAAATATCGACAATTTTAATTTTCGAATATTAACCGCAAATTAATTCCAGGAAACATTCCTAAAATTGTATAGATTTTTAAATGATTTTGTGGCTCTATTGCAGTTTAGTCTATGTTAGACAATTTGATAAATATAGTTTAATGTGTGAGGATTATTATTTTTATGATGTGATAGCCACTTTTTTTACAGTTACAGTGATATTTTAAAGGTCTCCTATCTTTAATTTATTTAAAGATAAAATACTTTTAAAATATTTTAAAAAATAAATTATAACATTTATAAACATTATATAAAGATTTCTTAAACTAAAACAGGAAAGCATAAAAAATCAAAATTTAGTTTACTTTATGGTTGCACAATAAATAGTGTTTATAATTTTTTTATAAAATTTATCAAAAACAGTTCTTTGTAAAATTATTGGGTTGTCCGGAAAGTTACGTACAATTAGGTAACGCGAGAGACCGAACTGAATATATCACAATTATTGAAAACAAAGAACATGCATACATATTCTAAAAGAGATAGCTTCAGCCATATTTGGAAAAAAGTTTGGTCACGATTCATTAGTTTTTATCAGTTTTGTACGCCTTAGAATAGGGATTCAAATAAAGTGCATTATGGGCATTTAATGCTTTTCTTTTTTCGAAAGGGCAAAAATTCCACACAAATGGCAAATAAGAATATGCGTTGTTTATGGCGAGGATGCTGGATGAAGGATTTCCCTAAAGGGGAAAAATTTCGACTCTGGTTGAGATCAAAACCCATTTAGGCAAAAGTTTTGCCAAGAAATCTGTGAAATTCTGGAAGGACGGAATTCTCAAGCTACACGAAAGATGGAGAAAGGTTGAGGAGCAAAATGGTACCTATATAATTTAATAAATATATTAGGTTGGGGAAAAAGAAATCCATTATTTTTACGTGAACTTTATGTAACTTCTTTTGGATTCACTTTGTAAAAAGGTTTAAAACAGCTTTCATGTAGATTTTTAGGTCTTGCGCGTTACGACTGCTGACATGCGGTTAAATTCGATCATTTTTGATATTTTATAGACATTTTCGACGATGCAGTATCCACATGCGAGGTGCATTTCTAACATCAAAAATACCCGAACGGAATTGACGAAACAAAAATTGTACGTAACTGGTTGTTACAGTCATATATAGGACGATAAACACCTTTCACAATTTTAGCCACCGGCTATCTTTTTCGCCGTTACAAGAGAAAAACGAAAATGTATCGAATTTTCTGTCTGTTGTCTTCCATTTTTAAAACTTTGTACTCGTAACTGAATGAATCAAACAAAAAACCGCAAGAGGATATTTTAGTGTTAAATGTCACCTTTCTAACGAGCATAAATCTGAAATTGTTTGATATATACCTGACGAGATTTCAATCACTACAGACGTCTACCGAAAAAATAATGGATTACTTTTTCCCCAACCTAATATATCCATATTTAAATGAGCTACGTTTTTATTGTCCTAAAATAATGGCACAAATTTTGCGGAAAACCCAATAAAACACTGATTAAAAATTAAAAATAACCTTTACACGCTTTTATTAAGTTCTACCAGTCTGAGGCATATGGAATTTGACTGAACTGACAAGAAACTATAAGTATATTTACTTGATCATGTAATTAAATTATTACATTTATTAAAAGGAAATTAATCAGAAGTCTTTAATTAATAAGTAAGAGGAAAGTTATCAAGATAATATGATGGATGAAAGAAGTAGAGGAATTACGCGTGGTTAACTTCGAAAAAGTGACACTTCTTAGAAATAAATGAAATGTGCACCGCGGCAAACCTAAGAAACCAATATTAGCACATAATTGCTTTACAGCAATCTCTTTTAGAACCGTTTGTCCCCTGAAATATATATTTTATAAAGCAATAAAAACTAGCAACATATTTTATATTTAAACATAGTTTTCGCAGAAGTTTTATTTGTTCAGGAATGTTTCTAAGTCTCCAAAGGTTCGAAAATCTGTAAAGATTTCTCCAGAAAAAGTGTTTGAAATTTATCAACATAATCTGTAAATATTATGAGTGCTTCTTGTAAGTAAAAGTTAAATATATTATGACAAAAATTGAACTGAATTATGATAAAAATTTAAATTAATATAGTTTATAAATAATTAATAATTTTATTTATTTTTTTATTTATTTTACGATTACATTGATTATTATTTTTAAGTACCTAGTTTTTTAAAACTAAAACCATACTGAGTTATATTTTAAAGCAGACCAAAATTAAATTACATAAAATTTAAATATTATTTAAAGTCTTGATTTAATAAAAATTAATTTTAAATAAAATCTCCCATTGCGGTATACAATAAATGAATTTAAAGCATTTCATTCCAAATGTATGAGTGAAATTATTTTAAAATTATAACCAGACTTTATGTTATTTTATTATTTTTGTTAGTTTAGTTGTTTATAAAAGAGATTTCTAGTAAATATTGTATTTTTTTAAAAATAATTTCAATATATATATACATATACATATATATAAACACGTAAATAAAAATTATATGCTCGATGAAACATTCCGTGTTTAAATAAAAATAAAGAATGAAACATTCCTTGTTTAAATAAAAATAAAGAATGAAACACGTGTTTACGTTTTTATTATTTAATTTTAATTTTGTCTTGATTAAAACCTTATTTATTTTGAAGACCTTAGTCATTTAAGATTTTAAGTAAGCTTTTTTTTAAAATAAATCGAACACTTTTTTTCAAAATAGAACGTTTTTCTCAAAATTAGATATGGGAGATAAATATATATTTTACACGAACATTTTTAGCAACTTTAAAAATTAATGACGACCCTGTTAACGACAAGATATATACGAATCAAAAATTAAAATATTATTGGAACTAAGTTTAAGTAATTAACTAATTCCAAAATAAAAAAACAACAACAACAGACTATATTAGGTAGAAATTTTTTTCCAATACAATAGTTTGTGAAATGCTGTTAGATAAAAAAAAAAAAGATAAGTTTGAAATTTTGAAATTGCATAGCCAAAAGCTCGTGATCTTTCAAATGGAAATAAGCCTTGTTGAAAAATGGTTTATTTGAGATCAAACATTCACATATAATACAATTACTTAGATTTGTATAACTCTGATATATGCAATACTTCAGAGACAATAGAAACATTCGGAAAACCACATCCATTTATTTCAATATCGTGACATGCTTCTTACTTCAGATTAATCTCATAACTTAGTAAAATAGGATTAAAATTACATTCTGTAACTTTATTCCTAGATTTTTCTGAATAATAGTGGCTTATCCGACATAGTAAATTCAAGCGCCCTGGTTTTGAACTTGTATAAGTAATGATAAAGTATAAGTCATTGTATAAGTCATTTCTTCACAATGCATTGCAAAGTTTCAATATTTTAGATAAAATTTAAAATATCTTTATTTCTATAGGCTTAAAATGTTTTCCTATCATTTAAATTTTCTGTATTATAAAATATTGCTTAATAAGATAGTAATTTTTAGTAAAAATAAACTGTTTCTCTGTTTTCTTAGTTATTGGCGAGCAAGTTTATATTGCTCTGTCTATATACCACTTTTTATCAAATATAGACGCTAAGAACTTAATATACAAATTTAAAAACCTTATTAATTTTTTTCTTTGTTGTATTTCTAACAAAATTAACAGTCACTTCTTAAATATAGAAGGTAACAGACTATTATAAGGTTTTTAAATTTGTATATTAGGTTTCTAGCATTTATATATTTCAAATATTAATGCTAGAAACTTAATAAACAAATTTAAAAGCCATATAACCTTTTTTAGATTTTACCAAAATAAATAGCTACTTAAGAGAAAATAATTTTTGTTAAAAAAAATTATTGCATTTATTAAAGAATATCTGCTAAAAACTTAAATATGAAAAAAAATGTTTTATAATTTAGTATTACTTATTTAAATGAAGGAACTCGTTAAATAGTTAATAACAAATTTATGCATCCACCTATGAAAATTTAAAAATGAAAATGCTAGTGTGAACATTTTTTAAGAAATTGAAAGAGTTTCTTTTATTTCTCAAGAAAACCGTCAGGAATTATTTTTGTTGTTGTTGTTGTTGTAGCCAGGCTGGCAATATGGGGTGCACTGCTCCACTTTTCCAACTGAACCATATTTGGTGTGGAGTCCGACTTCCTCAGTACACACATGCCATAGGTACCCGTTTATAGGGTAGGCAACCATTCACACACAAAAAAGGACAAAGACAAGAAAGAGAGAGAAAGTACATCCATGCCTGAGCCAGGATTCGAACCCAGGTCCCACCCATCTGTACACAGGTAGGCTAACCACTAGACAAGTTTGACAGCAGGAATTAATTTTAACCAATGAAATTGTAATCAAACGATGAATTTCAAAAATATAAACAAGAATAGATATTTTTTAAACTGAGTTCTTTTTTATTCAGCAATTTTACCTTATAAGAAAATTAAGTGATTAAATTTAGTTAATCAATAAAATTTTTTAACAAATCACAAGTTGGTGAAAATTTTGATTTAAAAAAACTTGAATGCAATAGTATTCGATTTTGAAATATCAGTATATTTGGCCGAATTCGGGATAACTTTCTAGTTTGAAGTACAACACACACACGCTAATGGCATTTCTTCATCAACACATTATTTCAATTTGTATTCCCATCGTTTGTCAGTACTAAGTAACTGCCGCCTACGCATCCTGTGAGGATAATGTTCGACGATTAGTTCCAGATGGAATCATTTTTTGGAGAAAGAGACAAGGCTTCTGCACGCAACAAAGGCAGACTAATAGCCCACCCCCATGGAGAACGTTTCAAATAAATGGACAGCTTGTTGACTCATTCGAGCGAGCAAACTGGCTGCAGGCTATGAATCCAGTAGTTCTACCTACCATTCGCTGAGTAATACTGGCAAAATTACAAAGTGAAACATTTCCAATTTTTGCATTAAACTAGACATGATGATTGGTTTCCGATTGGCTAAGCCTGCATCGAGCTCGAATGCTGCTGAATAGCTATGCTCCGAGACAAAGCCGGAAGCAAGAATTCTATGGAATGTTAAATTCGGTAAAAATAGAAAGTAAATTTTAAACGACTGGTGTTATTGTGGAATTGATTAATACAGATGCCCACATGCTCAACGACGTAGTGGTTAAAGTGTAGAAAATTATGCAATGCTACCATTTAAAGGATACCTTAAAAAACTGATTTCAAAAGGGCTGAAAGTAAAAACTATTTCTTTTATTTTGCTAAATGCAAATGATCCATGAAATTAAAAAATCTTTTACAAAATAATTAAATTGAAGAATGTTTTATTCACTTTCAAATATCTAATGACGTTACATATTTAAAAGGGGAATTTAATTCCAAATCTACCCCATCAAAATTTCACACTGAAAAATAAATACATATAGGAAATGCATATTTCTAATATATTGAAATTGCAGATTATTTTTGCCTTTTTGAAGCTCGTATAAACGGTGCAACTAACATGTCGCCTCCAATATTTTTACATACGATTTATAACTAAGAATTTACTATTATTATGTTTTTAATTAAAATAGTTTTACTTATTTCATTATAATGTAAAATTACACTAAAACCTAAACTAAAAATTTCTTGGTATTATGTTTTTAATTAAAACAGTTTTATTTATTTCATTATATTGTAAGAATACACTAAAGGCTAAACTAAGAATTTTCCTATTATTACGTTTTTAATTAAAATAGTTTTGCTTATTTCATTATATTGTAAAAATACATTAAAACCCTGATAAGTAATTAATAACAAAAATAAAAATTTGGCATAAACTATACGAAACACTGCAGTTAAAATACTTTAATTTAACCAAATGGAAATTTAATGATAATATTTTGTTAGTGAGTTATTTTAATGAACAAAAAAATTTCGGAAATGTTTACTTTTGGTAATTTAAATTTTTTTCTTAAATTAAGTTTCTTTAAAATTTCATTCATTATAAAAATATGACTGAGAAATACAAAATGATAAAATGTAGTCAATCCAAATTATCGAAAATGCTAAATATATAATAGTTAAGTATATATAAGCTTTATAATAGTTAAATTATACTATAAATAAAAATGATATAATTTTAACTTAAAAAATAGCAAATTTTATATTTTAATTTTTTTAAAATTAACTTCCTTTTAAAATATATAAATTTTAATATTTTATCAATTAAAATTCCGGTAAAAGAAAAATTATAATTAATGCTTCTTTTCTGTTAAATATATATAATACTTATTATTTTTACTTTTCAATATTATTTAAATTTTACAATGAAAAATCGTTGAATATTATTATATGGATAAGTTATTAACAAATTAAATAGAGATATGATAATTTATTAGAGATGCATTAGAGGAGATTGGATTTAACAAAGAAATAACTTTTCTAAAATATTATGTGATCTTTTAAAATAGCATAAAAATCTCATCAGGTCATTTAATTGATTATACTGCTAGCTATTTTTAATTTAATTTTAATTTTAATGAACTTTGCTCCAGAATTTAGTTTCTATGCAGAAGTTTTATGATGACATTTGAAAAAATATCTTCCAGTTGATAATATACTATTTTTTAGAATTATCATCATTAGATAAATATAAAAACGGTAAAATTATCTGTAATTCCGTTGTTTTAATAAGAGATAATGAATGCTTGATATTTCCCAAATTTATATATAGGGAAATTATTATAATTTCTTTCAATAAAGTTTATTGCCTTATTTAAACAAGTTTTTATAAAAAATAAAAATATAAATATATGATAAATTAAATTTCAAAATCTAAACATCTTAGCTTTAAATGCAAAAATTAGCTTTATCATGTAATGGAAAATCTGAGTTCTTTTTAAAAACAATTTTTTGTTTCTTGCATTTCATATCATATTTAAAATTTACCTGTCTGTAATAAAAATAGGAATAAAATATATAACAAATTTAAAAAAAAAAATTACATGAAATAGTATAAACAAAAAATCCATTACAATTCAAAAATATCTTTTATCTTTGATTTGAAGAAAAGTAATGTGTTTTAAAATATATAATTATTCACTAACACTTAAATAGGTTTCAATCTTTTTAACTTATTTTCAATTTAATGCATTTTATTTAAACTTTCTTCATTCTTCATTAATATTGGGGGAAAAATCATTCTTTTTTAACATTCTATTTTATGAAGGAATCATTTCAATAATTTTTGTCCGTAAGGAAAAAGAGGGTATTAAATAATTTTTCATAAATATTAATATTTGCTAGATATACATTATTTAAAGAAAAAATTTATCAACAAACATGATCATCTGTATAATAAATTATGATGCTTGGAAATTATATAAACAATAAATTATTAAAACTACTTGTTAATCATGATTATTTTTATAAATAACGTAAACCAAATATATTTATTTGTTTGTAAACAAGAATATTTTTATGCATTAGATTTTATACAATAAATATAGGAATAATTCTGTAACTTTAATGACATTTATGCTTAATTAAAAAAAAATTATTCATTAGAAAGCTCTTTTAAATTGATAAATAAAATTTCTGCTTGATTATTTTAACATTTTTATAAAACTTTATATATTTGTAAATATAGACTTATGATTTTTATATTTTATTATAATAGATACATTTCTTAAAAGATTCTAATTAATTTATCAAATTTTTTTTCGATCTTATAAAAATAAATACATTATTTATTAATTCAAAAATAAACCAGAAAATAAAACAAAAAGTAGGTGATAGTAGTTACGATTTTATTTATTTTTTGGAAACCTAAAAATAATTAAAATATTTCAAATCTAAAAAGTTTAAATAATTGTGCCAAAAATTGATAGATTTTGTCTGTTAACAAAATGCTATGAGTTGGTGTTCTACCAAATCGTACTGTATAAAAATATTTTTAATTTCTTAGAAGTATAGTTACTCTTAAAACATTTAATTTAATAAGTATTATGTGTTTATGAAATTCCAATATTGTGATATATTATATTGTATATATGATATGTGATATATTATATTTGATTTCTACATCTCAAATAAAGCAGTAGAAATTTACAATTACATAAATCAGTACATATTTACATTTACAAAAAATCTTTACTAAACATTTCTATAAAAAAGTAAATTAATAAATATTTCAAATTCTATGCTTACCTAAGAAACAAAATTAATAACTAAATTAATTTACTTTTTAGCAATTAAAAAGGCAGTTATTTATTAAAAACTGCTTACTTAAAATTACATTTTTTTAATAATCTTTTATTGCAGCTTTTACACGAGCTTAAAAATTTCAGTAATCAATGATTAAAAGAAAATCCTCAAATCTATGAAAGAAAATTCAATTTATTTTCTGAATTAAGATAATCATATAATTTAGAAAACAGCAGCTTAATCTTATTTAATTAAAAAGAACTTATGTAAGAGATATGTTTTCTTAATAAAGAGGAAACTATTTTTTTGTATTAAGAAAACATTTAAATTAAAATCATAAGAATAATTGGAATTAGACTTTTTACTGTCATATATGCTCAAAATAAATAATAAAATATAAATTGAAAACTATGTTCCAGTATTAGTATGATTAGAACTACTTTTACAAGCTTAAATTTGAAATGCATGTTTCTTCCTTTTTTTTTTTTTTTTTTTAACTAATTAAGAGAAACCGAAATTAAACTATAAAGAATATAAATCATAACAGGTCAATTATGTTTTCTTTTCAAAAATTTTGGCTTACAAATGTTTGAAATGACGATAAAAAAAAATTGTTTATCTTGCTTTTATTTCAAAATCAAATTATAATTTAATATACTTACATTAAATTTCAAATAAAATATTTCTCATATTATTAAATAATTTTTTTATTACATTGATATTTCATTTTAAATTTACAATATTTGTCTCATAATTATGCACAAAATAAACAAATAATAGACTTACCTTTCTAATCAAAATAAATATCCGAAGAGAACTACAAGAAGCACATAAAGCTCTACACTAAAACCTTAAATATTTTACAAAAATGTCATAATTTTTGCCACATCTAATAAATGGAAAATAAATTAATGAAAAGCATCTCACAAAGCAGCTGACTGAAAAAAAATGTATACTTTAGGTGTGAAAGAAAATCCCTTTTCTGCAAAGAAAGGAATTGTTTGAGGTAAAGGAAGCAACCCCCACAACATACAACACAAACCTGTTGATAGAACGGTAGGAACTTTGAAACTGATGCAGAAGATGAAACCGGGACTTGTTCCCACCTCCTTCCTCTAGAACTCGCCAAATCGCCAAATAAAGAAATTGCTTGAGAACTTGTTGTAAACATCGGAAATCACTGCATTGATTAAAAACGGATTACTCAGACATTCAAACAAGCAAAACAATTGGATTTTTTTATGTGAATAACTGTTAATGTTTGTGTAACAGTGAATAGGAGAGAATGAAGAAAGTATATTTTAAAGAATATTTATATTGAAATAAAAATATATACTTTTAAATTTTACAAATATGCTTGAAAATAAATTATAATTATTTATATTTACATGGTGATTTTTTATGAAATTAGTAAAATTTTATAATTTCGTAATATAGATAAATAAGCAAA
>JAPDSC010116441.1:56346-73202 GCA_026290005.1 Latrodectus geometricus | reverse complement strand
GAAAAGGAATCCAAATATAATACATTATTTGAAATGAGTTATGAAATTAACTTTACTTCACTGTCATACTTAAAATACAATTTCTTTAATATCCTTTTCAGAATGAAATATTAAGAATAAAAAATTTGGTTATCAGGTAATAATTTTCCAAAATAAACACTTTTCTTAAATAGAAATTCTATTGTTGATGAGATAATTTGCAAATTTATAACAGTGGCTTACAATAATAGGACAGCACTCTTCAAGGCTTAAAATACTGGGTCTGTTCACAGCCACTGTTGAAGAATGAGTGATGTATGTTGCTTTTGTGTTCTGTATGCACATTTGTTAGAATGAGTGCTTGGAAGTTTTCTGTGTTTTCTCCTTTGTGACATGGGTATTGCTCACTATGAATGAAAAGTCCCCTTGGAAGGCAATCTTACAACTATCTTTGGCCATTAGGCTCTCCATAATGATGCCAAAGTTATGAAATTGAATATGAAATTATTTAGACATGAAGTTAAAGAATCTAAATATATTGATTTTACATATTTAGGGAACGAAATTTTTTTTTCTTCCCAAATAATATTTTAAATTTTCCTGCTTTATTTTTTATATACAAAATGTTTAATATAAATGAAATCAAATATCATACGACTTTCATATTTTGGTTAAGTGAGATTGTTTCTCATGATTCTTGAAAAAGTGTAATATTTGCACTTATGAAACTAATAAACAACATAGCTTCTGAGAATAAAAATAAACAAAACAGCGCATTTATACTTACATCAAACAAAAATGGCACAGTGACAATGTTACTTTCCAGTATTTGTGAAATTATCTACTTGAATGTGATTTATTGAAAATCACTTTTGTCTTTTTGATTGCTTGGAAACCTAAATTATTTCATTAAACAGGCATTTTTCAGTTAATTTGATTAGAACTGTACCCATTGTACTGCTAATGTATATGCCATCAATTTAAGAATCGTAAGTTTCCCCACAAAATTTAACTGAAATACAAATTCTGTTAGTTCTGAATCTATTATCAAAATCAATCCTTTTGTCAATTTGTTATAATCAGCAAGACTTGTCAATCATTTTGCTATCTTGTGGATACTATGCTTTTAGTAATTTCAAGTTTACATTATGTGAATCAAATTTCTTGTTCACTTTAAAATTTAATTAAACATGTTTTGACACTCAGATATTTTATTGACAGCTTCATACTACATAAAAATGTAACATACATTTTAAGTGTTATCAAAATTACCAAGCCATTGTTAAGGTAATCAAAATATCAGTAGGATGATTATTTCATTCTTGTATCTTTAAGAACAGAAATTATGTTGCTCTTCATTCCACAGGTGAAAGTTATTTTATTATGGTTAAAGTTAACTTTATAGATAAAATATAATTTTTTGGAAAAAAGCTAATTGAGCTTGCTTTAAATCACTCAACTAAATTTTAGGAAATATGGTAGTTGATGTCAAAAGATATCCAGTATTGCTAGTTTCAAACTGATTTTAAGAATCCTTCTATTAAATGTTTACATTAGAAAATTCCTTATCTGTTTCAAAAACATTCTGATAGGGTTTCAATATAAGTGCTCTAATGTAAATATTTAAAATTTTGGGAACATACTCAAACATACCATTCCATATAGGAAAATCAACTGAGAATCTGTAAAATTATTTAATTTCTTAATCATGAGGTTCAAAATAACTTTGTTTAGATAAATTCTTATTAATGATTGAAAAGATTAATATAAAATTAATGCTCTTGAACTTAGATAAAAAATTTCTTTGACATTAGTTTACACTTACAAAGATATATTTTTTGACTATTTACTTTAGTTAATACTATTAAAAATACTTGATTTATTCAATCAAAATTAGCTAGATATTTTTTGTTTTATAATAATCAAATGAAGGAACAAATTTATTTATAAAAATAGCTTCTTTTAAAATTCTTTTTTATAAAAATTTAGTACTTCTAGTTAATATTATATAATATTTATATTTCATAGAAAAGAAAATGTTACAAAAAAATTAAATATGTAAAAATATTAAAATATTTTGTTAAATATTTTATCAAAAAACTGTTATTGAAAATAAAGCATAAATACTTTGAGGGCTTTTATTTATTTGTTTTTATGAAAGACAAATTTTCGACATGGGAAGCACATTTAGTTTAACATTTGTTCACAACAATTGGAACAATATTTAAGGATAAGTTTTTAAAAATATGGATTCCTTTTTTGACGAAACTTTATAAGCAATTAAAAATAGAAATCATTCTATTCATAACATTTAATATAAAAATATTTATAGATTACAACATTCTGAATGAAAATTTCAGCTTTACATATATCTGTTAATATATTTCCTGTTAATTGAGTCAGTTTTTTTCAGTTATAAGAAACAGAATGAGAATGTACTCTTCAGTATATTTGCATGTATATGCTTTCAGGATTTCAGAAATTATTTCATGATTTGGTTATTTCAAAAGATGCCTGTAATGGTTTGAATCAACTAATAATTCAGCAAACAGACAAATTTACTAATTAATAACTGTTTGATATTATTACAATTTTATCTATTCAGAAATTAAAAAAATTTTTCTTATTTTCATTATATAAAAAAAATGATACATTTAACTGCATTCAAACAATGATTAAAATAATTACTTTATGATTCAATCAAGTAGATTATTTTTAAAATTGCTAAATGTATCTTTCTGCCATTCACCACTTGTTTGAATCTGCCATATGACAGAATTTAAATCTATGTTTCAATTATTTCATATTAGCAAAGAGAATTCAACAATTTGTATTCAAAAAATATGCTAATGACTTTGATTTGATTAAAATTTTCCTTGAGAAATATTTGTACATGCACATAAAAACTATGAAATATTTTAAAACTCAGTTTCCACAACGAAATAAAATAAAAATGAAATACACCATTTTTATACTGCAATATTTTATTTATTTTAACTGTGAAAACCAAAATGAGAATTAAAATAGAAAAGTTAGAGCACAATTAAAGCATTTTTGGTTGTTCCTTTCTTTGAAGTAGATCTCTTTTGAGTAAACATTATTTAAATAGTCACCATTCACCCAGTGAATTCCCAAACTCCAATTTTATACCAATCTATCAAAACTGGAAGTCGAATTTAAAACATTGCTTCCTTTAAAACATTGAACACTTCCATAGGGTTTGTGGATTGCTAGTTGAGATACAGAATTTTTTACACCAATTGATTCAGGATAGCCTGTTACAAATCTATATGATTGGCGTGATAGAGTATTCGCAAGGTTAAAAGACCTATTTGTTGAAGAAAGGGTTAATATTTTAAAAATAATTTTTCTTGAAATTATTTGTTTTCATATAAGTAGCGAAAATATGTATTTAAATGTATTTGTTGCTGAAACTCATTTCATTCTTCCTCATTTTTCCTGTTAAGCTTGGAGTTTAATTTTACTATTATAATTTGATATTGCAAGCTCAAACTAGGACATTCTTCTATATCTCTCACTTGCCTAAATTGCAGAGCTTAATTTCATTTATTTATTTTTTTTATCAAATAAAATAATAAATTTATTTAAGGGGAAAATAGATGAAAAGAAAATTGTGAATTTATTTTAGAAAAATAATTAAGTACTCAGGTTGCATGAACTTTTCCTTTTTAGAGAAGAAAAGTTATATATTGTTATTTTCCATTTGTTGTGAATTAATTTTACAAATCTTAATAGCAAATGTTAAATTTTGGAAAAAAAAATGGTTAAAAAAAATTTTTTTTTGTTTAATGTTATAAGCATATTAGGCTGAAAATTTTTTAATTTTGTGTTCTCTTAATAGTTTTAATATAGTTCAGAGTTATGTCAAAAAGTATTTATATTTTGCACAAAAAGTATATTTGTTTTAATCATATGTGCTGTTATATTAAAACTTTCTAGTTTCATTTCCATTATTCTTTCATTTGTTATATAAATTTAAAGTTAATTTCTTTGTATCTTTTAAAATTATTTCTTACTTTAATAAAATTCTCATCAAACCTTGAATTACTGTTACGACATGTTACTGTTAAATTTTCTTACTTTTTTATCCATTAGTTCTTATTAGCATGATGGAAATTGAAAAGATTAAGGAATTAGGACTATCATTGGAAATTTGATTGTATTGATAAATTTGCATATAAAAATGGTATTTAATTGTTAATGATTACAAAAATATTTTACTTAAATATAATACCAAATTTTGAATACTATTTTTAATATTATATTTGAATTTCATAGCAAAATTTTTCATTGACTACTATTTTCTTGAATGCTTTCTAACATATTCCTACAATTATTGTAATGCAATTACTTGTAGGTATTTGGCCATCAGAAGAAGTTTTAACATACTATTGTATGAAAAACAAGGAAATTTTTGGGTAAATATGCTGTTTTATTATTTTGGTTAGCCTATACTTTAGAATGCTCCATTGATTCTCACCAAGTTGTAGTCCCAGTTGATCACCAAGCTGGGAAAAATCCAATCATATTCTGATATGCCAAGATAGTTGCAATAGAGAACTCAAAATATCAATTAAATCTGATGTGGTTGCCCTTTTCTCTTCGCTATTCCATTACTGTTATTTTTATAAAGAAATTCTTACTTTACTTTATGAATACTTTCTTTATAAAAATAGCAGCAATTTGAATTGAGATTTAATTTTGATATGCTTCAGAAACAGTATAATTTAAATACATTAAATAAATTTTATGTATTTCAAATTGAATTAATCATTTATTATTAATGAACCATTATTAATCATTAATATAAAGTGAGATGTTACAGTTTAATAAGATATTTTCCAGAATAAAAAGAAAATTGTTTTTTTAAATATAGACTCATGTGAATATATAAGTTTAAACAAATTACAGGTTACTTAAAATTGATTATCATATTATGTGATAGCTTTGTTTCTTTGCAACTATATATATATTTTTCTTAAATGCTTGCATCAATTGATTGAAATATCTATTTCTGTTTTATTCCAATTATATATTATATATATATATTACATGTGTGTGTGTGTGTACTTTCTTACTGCTAGTCTTTTGCATTAAGTAGCTAAAAATTGGGAGTTTATTTCTTTAAGAGCAGTTATGTTAGTGAAAAAAATGTTATGAAAATACAAAATAAATAAAAAATCAGATTTGTTGGGATTTAGATGTGTATGTGTGTGTGATAAAATTCATTTGTGTTGCATTGTCTGATTTCTAGACTATATACTTATCTCTTGAAAAAAATTATTTTAAAATTATCTTCTATAAAGCACTTCCATAATTATCTTCCTTGTGCAAATTTTTTAATAGTTTTTAAAAATGAATTTTTTTTACAGGGGAAAAAGTGTTTGTGAATTAGGAGGTGGAATGTCCTGCTTAAGTGGCTTAGCTGTAAGTAACTTCATATTTTATACAAATCTTTTTGAAAATATAAAATAACAAATATATTAGAAACCTTCTTTTAGATTAATGAGCAAACTTATAAAACTATTGTTTTTTTTTTATGTAAAATAAGTATTTATATATACACAATATTGCTTAAACAGATTGTGATAATTGTAGCTGAATTTTAAATTTCCAATGTCTTTAAAAGGTGTGCTTTTAGAGCAAATGTGTTTATGAGTTCCCAATGAAAATTTACAAAAAATAGAAAGGTGTTAGTAATAATTCTCTTATATTGTTTTTGCATTTAGAACGTTTTATGATTTCTAAAATATTTTTAATATTAACTAATATTTTTAATTCACACCTCATAATGAAATTTTACAGTAAGTGCCATTTTTAAACTTTCTATGGTATTTTTAATTTGCACATTTGATTTATTTTGAATTTTAAATTACTAGTGTTCAAATAGCTTTTATCGTGGATCATTTATTTTAACATTGAAATTTGTAATTATTTATCAAATATATTGAACTTTCTTGGAAGAAATTGTTTATTTTAAATTGCAGCTTTATGCTGAATTCTATTGATTCACCTTATTTTAAAATCCTCAAAACAAAGAAACTTGTTTTAGGTGTTGTTACTAATCCTCTAATTGTCTGACAAAGTCAGACAAGATCCAAGAAATCAATGACCCAAAGAAAATTGATAAATAAATAAAATGAAAATATGAGTTATCCCAATGTTAAGTATTTAATAACATTTACAATAATTTCATAAACTAATTTTCTTTTCAGAATAATTCTTATATAACAAAGTTGCATTGTTAATTTTTATATAAAATTTTTATAAAATAAATGATATTTTATTATAGCAGATGTTGTTAATTTTGAGAACTTGCTGTGCTTTAACAAAAAACTTTGTGTTTTTTTAAAAAGAATTTTCTTTTTATTCAAAAATATATGTGTATGCAACTTTTTTATAGGTGGCAGCTACTGCTGGTGCTACTGAAGTTTTTGTTACTGATGGCAATGCTCGTTGTGTGGAAAGCATCCTTTTAGAATATTTATTTCTTTATAGCATGCATTATATGCTTATAATTATTTTTTTAAATTTTAATATATTTGTTAACATGTACACATTTTTATAATTTAAATATAAAATTGCTATTTTTAATCATGTTATTGAAATATAAATTATATTTGCTACTTTTCATATTATGAAATTTTTTATCACTAATTGTTCTTACTTGATGAAAAAATGTCAGTTAAAGAAAATTCATAGAAAAGTGTAATGTTGAAGTACTTTTATGAATAAAAAAAATTTGATTAGGCTGTATTTTTCTGGTGTGAAGATTTAGTAATTATATAACTATCAATGTTGTCTTGCAGATTATTTTAATATAACTTATATTTTGGTATTGAAATGAGTTTTCTCATATAACCTGTATAATATCTTTTATAAAAATCTAAATTCACTTTATTAATTTATTCAAAATTTAATTATAAGTAACACTAACATTTTTCTGAAATTTAATTATAAGTAACAGTAACATTTTTTTATGAGCAAGATTAAAAATATTGCTGGTGAAGTCTTCCCGTAAATAAGCAATATAAAGTCGTCTATGAAAAAAGGCATAATGATTTAAAATTAAACCAAAGAACAAAGTAAATTATTTCCATGATTTTTTTATCATTAAAACGAATGATAGTCTTAATCAGAAGATTACAATATTTTAATATTAAAGAGATCCTCTCTTTGAAATAAATATTTTGACAAGTTTAAAATCTTTTATTTTATTATTTTTTTTTTTTTTTTTTTTGTTGTTTAAACAATAATTACATGGTTTCAATTCAACAATTTCTTTGCACGCACCTGTGAGGAAAATTTTTTCAAGTGAATTCGTTTCAAGTTTTACTCCAAATTATATGTTAGATATCATATATCAATGTTAATCTTGGTCGCTTAAAAAGAATAAGTTTTTAACTTTCCTCATTTACACTGCCAAAACAATTTGAATTATATGAAATCTCAATTGTCGTTATTTACATTTCTGATATGATAATTAGATTCAAAGCTAATATTGGCTGTTTTTCATGAGTTTCTTAATCACTCCTTTTTTGCCTGTTTATATTAATACAGAGATTGTTTCTTTCAAATTTGATTTTCATAGGATTGGAATTGTAAAATGCATAATGTTGATGGAAATTGAAAATTCCAAATTATCTTAAAAATTTTGAACTATTTTAATTATTTTTTCCTCTTGCTGATGAGGGTTGAATGTTGGTTTAAATGGTCGTTAAATTTTGACATAGATTTAAGTTTAATTATTGAAAATTGATTTGGTACAATAATATGGGCCATTTATAATTGAGTTTCTTCACTTGCCACAAACATCAATAGTGGTAATTTGTTGTAAATTTTAATTTAAATGTAATAGGGAATTTTGCCAATTATAGTTATCTAAAAAACTAAATTCCTCTCTTACCTAAGTTATTTTGTTTTAACTATTTTTATCTCCCATCTTTATTCCAGTTACTGAAGTTGTGTTTAGGAAAATTTTAATTTTATTAAAACATTAGCATCTAATTACTAACTAGTTTGCTTTTACATTCTTCAATGTATTTGTGAAGGAAATAACAATTCCATGTTGATTGGCTGTTATGCAATTTCTTAAAGACAATGAGTGAGACATATGTTTTCCAGCATCAAGGAAGTCGAATTTTATCAAAATTCAACTAAAACTGTATATTTGATTTTAAAAAAATTGTATATTTTGAATGTGTTGATATTATTAAATTTAATTTTACTTCCATTTGTTGAAGTAGTTCTTCAATGAATTAAAAAAGAATTTATTTTATATTTGTATATCTATATGTAAATCAAAAGTCCAGTTTACTTTTTTGTTCCTTAACCACTCATAGATGTTCAACAGATAATAGAACATAATCATCAATATTTTGGAGCTACTCATGTTGTTAGCCGGTAAGAATATGTTCACATCAAATATTTTTTAAAGTTTTGTATTTCTGTATGAATGCATTTATTGTGTATAACACAGTTGAAAATTATAAATCTTTTTTTTTTTTTCCAAGTTAAAAATATAGTTGTCTTTTACTGATTTACTGACTGATATTAATTATGCACATTATCTTGTGAGTAAAGAAGACTAAAAATTTATATAAAATGGAATTTTATTTATATTCTGACTTGTAAAATGAAAAAGTGTATGTGAATATGCAATTTTTTTTTCTTTTGAATATTATAAGGCTAATTACTATGGATTGTCTATAATTTCTCAAGATATAAGTTGATATCTTGTCACTACAAAGGCAATGCAGATAATACTGTAAATGCTGTTAAAAAATTTCAAATAATTTGTTTTCTTTTCTTTTTAATTATTTCCTCCTTTTTTAAATCTGAAATTACATCTTTCTGTTTCAGAATTTTGATTATTTTCCCCTTTCTGTTTTAAATTTTTTTTTTTTTGTATGCAGCTAATATTCAAAGAAAAATTTTTTATTTTGGATTAGAAATATCCAAAGTTCGATTTCCATTTTGGTCAAACATACCTTAATTTATGATGGTCAGTTTATATGCATTATTTCCATAATGTAAGATATAAATCTGTGGAGTAAAATAATTAATGTTAAAGGAATCTACAAAATATTTTCATTGCATTGAAAATAAATGACTATCAAAAAGTATCTATCACTGATACTGTGGTGATATTGCACTTTAAGTGATTTGAACAAGAGTAAATGTTACATGCTTAAAGTTAATAATGAATTGAATCTTTTCAGTGTGTGTTAATTTTACTGGCTATGCTATGAAATTACTCTAGTACTATTATCAATGCTTATTTTAGCTGAATTGACTGTTGAATTGTTGGCTCTCTTGCATTTTGGTTCCAACAATTTTTGAACTTTAATCCCATCTTGGGTGTGAACATTTGTAGTAGTCCAGAATCCACTTTAAAGTGATTATATTAGTCTCATGCAAAAAATGACCATTGAGTGACAAACAAATTTAGCTTAAGCACCCACATGTTTTGACTTTTGAAATTTGTTCGTATATAATGTCAACAATGATTTGTTGATCATGAAATCATGCTGTGTTTGACAAGCTTATAAAATAACATTAGTGTTATCAGGTTATCTCAAATTAGTTAATCATCTACATTTATGACTGAATCTATTTCATTATGACATCAGTATACTGGACTATATCTTGTTAAAAAATCTTTTTTTCACAGCCAGCAGAACCATGACAACTTGTTGAAATTAACATTTATCCTGTTAACAATTTTTTTTTTTGTTCTTTTTATAGTTTTCATCGTTTCCTCTATGCAAATACTATTGAATTTCATGTCAATGTTTATAAAATTAGCCAGTCATAGTGTGTCCCATAACTTTTCCATAAAAATGTTATTGTTGAATTACTTAAAATGTCATTACCATTTTATTTGTAAAAGTTATTTTTCTGCTATTGGGATATAATCAGATATTACCTGTAATTGCTTGAAGTGCATGTAAAACTAAAAATAATCTCCCAAAATTTTTAATTTTCCTATTCATGATAAAAAATTCCTTTAAAATTAATTTTTGAGAATATTGTGATAAAAGGACAATTTCATGGGAACCTTTCCAATTTTAAATAATTATTTTTATCATTTATTTAAGAAATAACAATTATTTACAATAAAAATGCTATTTATTTTAAGTATTTTGTTAAGTTATAACTTTGAAGAGTTTTAATTTTCTAAATTTACAATTATTTCTAGTCTTTTACGATGGGATGTCGATGAAGATTATTCAGATTGTAGGTCAAGATTTGATGTAGTAATCTCTGCTGATTGGTAACTATGTTTTATAAAAATATTAAATATTTTTGTGGTTTTTATATAGGTGAATGTTATTTAATATTGCAGTTTTCTTCTTTATTTAGCTTATATTATGATGGTGGAAGAGAAGCACTTTCATCTGCAATCTGGAAGATTTTAAAGAACAATGTAAGTTTTTACTAATTTGATTATTGGTTTTCACTTTTAAGATTTGTTTATTATGGTATTATGATCTATTTAATCAATGATTTGCAGAGCATAATTTAATATTTAAATTTTACTTTGTGATATTATGAAAATTTTTAATTTTCCTTTTCAAAATTTTGAAATATGACGTGAAAAAGAAAATCAACTTGTTAGGTAGATTAGTGGAAAATTTAATCACTTTTTCAATATCAAGTGTATTTTAGTTAAATTATTGTAATTTTTAGTATTATTTTATCATTAAATTTGTGTTGCAGATTTTTAAGAGTATAATTGTTTTAATTTGATTTCGGAAAAATGTCCTTATTTTTTTGAAAATCTTGTCCTGTGAAAAATTTTCTCCTTACGCAGTTTTAATAAATCATAAAAGTGAAAATGAATTTATGCACTCATTCACATCAGTAGAAATTTTATTTGTGAAAGAGGAAAATTATGCATGTTCTCCCCCCCCCCCTTCATACACATTTACATGTAAAATGTGTATGAAGTTATATATAATCATGGCTATAAATAAGGATTTAAAATTATCCTCAACATCGCTAAATGTTTTTAGACATATTTTTGATTATTGTCTTTATCAACTGAACATGTTTACTGAAGCCTTACTATTTATAGGCTTCATTATGGTGTTTTAATGTTCCTAACTGCTTAAGTGTTTCAGTAAGTTTCTGGTTCCAAAAATAAAAGTTTAGATTGAGAAAATTCTTAATCACTCCATTATAGCATAAAAAATATATATCAATACCACATTTTGCTATACTTGCTATCTATTGCCAAATTGATAATCTCAAAGATCAGTTAAATATGAAGAATCCAATACTTTTGTAAATTTTATGCATTAAAATATATAGTTCTAGTGAAAGTCTGAAATCACCTTGTTACAAATTTTTCTGTTATTTGGTATGTTGATCTGCATTGTAATAAATCGATCTGCAAAAGCTAGAAACTTTTTATTTACAGAGAACTCACAAATCTAATATGTTCTACAAAGAAACTGAAAGCTATTTGAGTTTTTGTTAAACAAGTTTGGAAAGTGCTTTGAGGTATTAGTCTAAATTGGAAGGGAAATTTTGGCATCAAATTGAATAATTGTTTGTTGTTGTCACTTATCCTTACTTTATTAAATTATTAAATTTATTTTATGAATTTGGCTACATTTCTCACCAATGTTCCAAGTAATCATTTATATGTACATACGTGCATACATTTACATAATGATATGCAACAAATAATTAACAAAGAAGTTTGAAATTAATCAAATAAATAAAAAATTTGCTTTTATTGTTTGGTATGCATAAATATTTAATGTCTTGCATTTTCTTCTATCTTAGAATCTACCAATTGTTATTTTGAATATATTTATCCAAATATATTCAAAATAACAATATTTTTGATTTTGCAACTTATGATTATTGCACTTATAAAATCAAGCAAAAATTATAAAATATAATTTTCATAATAGATTATAAAACTATTTTTTAATTTTATTATATTCTTAGTATTAAAAATTTTTGGGTTTACTCTCAAGATATTTTTCATATTAAAAATAGTTGGAAATTATTACTTTTTATCCAAATTTGATTAAAAAGGAGTTGAGTGTTTAAAGCTTTCTTTCTGCATAATTTTATCTTTCTGAAATATTTTTATAATTTGAATATACTTGTACTTGATTTAATTAATTATATTTTCACACTTCATAGGGTGTGGCTGTCATTTTAGCTCCAACACGTGGAAAATCCTTTCAAAATTTTGTGGATTTAGTACAAAAAGATTTTGTTGTTGAACGGATTATGTCATATGATACACATGTCTGGGATCTCAATTGCAGGGTAAGTGATAATTATTTCTTTGTAATGTTAGTGAAATGTATGTTGTTAATATATAACATAATTGAAGCAGATAATTTGACTTTGCTGTTAAATATTTTGGATCCAATTAATGGAAATGTCAAAAAAAAAAAAAATTATTTATATAAAAACTATGCTGATGTTCATTGAAAATTAAAATATGACAAATTCATTTTAAAATTGAAGTATAATATAAATGTTTAATTGAGTATTGTTCTCTTTGAGATGAGGAAGACAAGAAACTTGGTATCTTTCATTTCCACATCTGGCAATAATTGTTGAACACTGGAGCACTCTATGAAAGATGATTTGGATGTATTTAAAGGAAATAGTTACATTGCATTGCCCTCATATGTAGCCAAATTTGATATACATAGCACTATGTACTATATTCTATTCTATTCTTGTCATTCTCAGATCAGTGATTTTGTTCGATTGGGAATAAATCTGATAAAATAGATATAAGAAAAAGTTGATAGGAGTCTAACTTTGAAACAGAGGCCAGGGTGCTAAACATTAGGGTGACAGCTCGGCAACAGATTCTAGAGCTGAATGTTAAATATGGTATATCCTATTGCTCTATGATCACCTTTTGAATGATCTCTCTATGAGGCTAATTTAAGATTAAATTTAAAGTGTCATCTCCGAACTAAAGTTAAAAATTAAAGTAAAAATTAAGTTTTTTAAAACTATTATGCTCTTACTTTACCATTTTCTTTTAAAGATTAAAATAGTATGCTATACTTTAAAATTCAAACTCCAGGTTTATTCCTTATAACTTTACTTTTTTTATAACTGAGACTGCAAGTAAAGGAAGAATTAAAACATGTGCAAATGAGATCACAAGTTTTAATTCTTCCTTTACTTGCAGTCTCATATATATATATACATTATTTCTTTGTGAAAAAAAGAAATAATGTATATATAATTTAAAAGACTTAGAAAAAACTGAATATAGTATATAATGTGTAGGCACAAATTACCTAATTAAAATATGAACAAAAACAATACTTGATAGTAAAGAAGGAAATAAACTGTAAAGTCTCAGAGATATAGAATTGAGTAGTTAATGTATTGAAATGCATATCAGGGAGTGCAAAAGTTTAATTCAATGCCACAAAAATTAATATAATGAGTTTGTATGTGTACCATTTACTTTCTTGTACCTTGCCCAGAATTGGACTCTACTAGTTAAATGGAAGTGGACCAAGCAGAAAACTTCCAATACTGGGCTTACAAATCCTAAAGGTATCATTTTAGTTGGATGACATTGCAACAACAATATATTTAATGTGACCTATTATCTTTAATGAATAGGACAGGTCTTCAGTTAAGTCAAAGTTCAAACTCACTATCTTCTGATAATAAGAAGGACCCCAAATTAAACAGGCTATCACAACTTCTAATGTGCAGGCCTAAAGACTCAGTATTCAATATTTAAGGTAATGTTAAATTACCTAATTCTGTGGTATTTCCAAAGTAATCCTGGCAGTATGATATATCAAAAGAATTATTTTTGTGAAAGTATAGTGTAGATTCACTCTTATATCTATGTCTGTCTTGGTCTTTTATTGCAATTATTTTAGAATCAATAGCAAATGCAGTCAAAACATGAAAAATTTGTATGCATTCTGCAATTGATGTCAATATTTGGATCTCATTCAATCTGCAATTTTTGGGTAGCTAGACAATTTGTTTGTGCATTGTTGTTATCAAAGAAGTTTATTTGTGAAACCTCAAACTAATTCATAAATTGATGTTCAGCAAGATTTTTTTTAATAAACATGTTAAAATTAATAAGCATTCTCTGCAGTTTATATATATATTTTTTTAAAATTTGCAGCTCAAGGAGTCCAAAACCAGTATTTATGACGAAGACCATCACTATCCCCAGATGCTTATTTTGCGAAAATGTTAAAAGTCCATTGACAATGAAATGGTAAAGATGTATTATATTTAAAATGCAGGTTTTAATTTAAAATTAATTAGTTCTTTCATTACATGTAAATTAGAATTGAATTTATGTAATTTATTAATTCTCAGTAATTTTTGAGAACTTATTTTGCTTTGTTTAGTTTATTGAATATAAATGGCTTGTCATTACTATAATGCAAATAAAATTATTTTTTTCAGGTTTGTCAAATTGTCATCCATTTAAAACCAACTTAGCAACCAATCATCTTCCATTTCAGTAAATAGGTACACATCCGATATCATAAATTGGTCGAGCCAAATTTACGTCCCACTTGCAGTCAAATATGTATCATTTGATTTTGCTGTTTTAAAGGAAATTTTAAGGATATTTGATGTATTATTATTATTAAATATTTCAATTGTTAAACTGGAAAAACTTTGTAATATTCAAAAAAAAAAAAAAAAAAAGGATTTTTATTATCAACAATAGGAAATATTGTTGCTTAGACTAATGAATGGTTTATTGAATGATTAAAGATTTTTTCAAAATATTTATTTAAAATTCTAATGAAATCCATTTGAGATTACATTAGGGGGCTGTCAATGTTTTGTAAAATTGTGAGTGTTCGTAAAAATGAGCATCTATTGCAATTGCTTTAAATGATGATAAAAATAAATATGTACAAACTAAATTAAAAATTGATTTAAATTTAGTACTAGTCTCTAAAGCTCTGTTAATGAATTTACTGTTTTAATATTTTAAATGGGAGACAAAAAATGTGAAATGTTTTGTTTAATAATAATTTAAGTTTCAAGGTATTTATAAGTCTAAATTTTTCATTCAAGTATTTTCAATGATTCTCAATATATAGATATTTATAATTGTGAATTTTCATATCTTAGTTTGGCTCAAATCTAAAACAAATATTTATAAAATGAAAAGAGAAATTACTATTTCATAGTATAAAGAAAACATTGCAATGCTGATTACATTTTTCTTTCATTTGAATTCTACTTTGATTATTAAAATTTTTACATCTAAGAAGTTGTAATTTTGGATTAGTACTTATTTCATTTCTAATTTTGTTTAAGTGTTCATGTTTATCAAAATTCTAGCAAAATATTGTGTTCACAACTAAAAATAATTGTTTTGTTGAAATAGAGTAAAATTTATTTTACCTGGATAATTTATATTAAATGAATAATTATCTTAAAATATTTTGCTTCTTACAGTTAAACATTTAATTAAAACATTTCAAATTTTTAAGATTTACTGATGAAAATGCAAGATTATTTTGTTAATGTATATGTACATATTTTTACAAAAATTTTCTAAGGGAAGTTTTTTTTTATTGAGTCATTAAAATGTGTATGAAAAGAAGAAAATAAATCTGCACTGCAAAACACTATTATGTAAATTGAGATTTATTGGCAAAATTTGATCTTATCCTTTTTTTAATCCATCTGATAACACATTTTATCTCCTTGTCTAATTTAAAGTTAATAAAAATAGTATTATAAATCTCTTTTGACATCTATTTCGTTGCAAATTCATTATTATCCTATTAAATGATAATTCAGATATTTGGTTCTTAAAAGAGTAAATATTAGTCATAAAATATGTACTTTTCAGACTCTTTATCATTACTTAATATTTCTAAAATATCTCTTGTTGGTATTTCCAATCTCATCTTAATTGTGCCAGTAAAAGTTAAAACTATAAAGCCTTGAAAAATTTAACCGTTTTCAATTGAAAAAAATTTAAATAAAATATATATTTATTTTAAAGAATGTGGATTTAATCTGCCTTCCCTTCTCAAGAGTAAGAAGATGCCGATTCTCCAGTATTTTATAAATGGATTTTAAAGAAGAAATTGTTCCCATTTTTCTTTGGTGCTTTAATGTGTTTGTCAACTTTTAAAATTCTTTTATCTCCTCCTGCAAGATTTAAGGAATTTTATTGAGGAATCTATCAGTGGTCATAAATTGTGCCTCATTATCCAATGTTTATTTATGGGAATAAATTAATAATCTGTTGAAAGTTAATATACTCTTTATAAGTTTAATATATTCTTTTCATTTTATTTGCTATCAAAAAACATGTTTCTAATGATTCTATTAACTTTGAAGAGTTCAGAAAATTTCATCATATAACTATTTTTGGCCTTTAATGCAAAATTTACTTAATTTATGACCTTTAATACAAAATTAGATCTGAATTATAGATGAAATTATTTTTATTGCTCCCAAAAAATTTTTTTGTTTTGTAAATAAGCATTGCAATATCTTAAAATTTCTCTTACTGGACCTTAATGTTTTTTATTATTCTCCTTTTCACTCCTTTTTATTTTAAAATTATAACTAGTGAAATATTAATGTAGTTCTTTGTGTTTGATATTTATTAAAGAAACAAATTAATATTTAATGATATGTATATAAGAAATGTGTAAAACTGTTGATAGATCTTTATATATATATATATATATCTTTACAAATATATAAGATGCTTTGTATCTATTTAGTTTGATATATGTAAGATATAAATGTAACAAGAAAATTGTAATTATAGTTGTTCATTATTGTCTAATGAGCTGAAACAATTTTAAATTTAAAAAAGGATGGGTTTTTTT
>JAPDSC010116441.1:27807-56134 GCA_026290005.1 Latrodectus geometricus | reverse complement strand
TATATATATATATATATATATATATATATATATATATATATATATATATATATATATATAATGCATGTAATATTTTAAAAGAATTTTAAAAAATATGTGTACGAGTAAATAAAAGAAAAAAATAGCCTAGAATGAGATATTTTTATAAAAAATAAATAAATTTTTCTCAATCAAGTTACAGGAATATTTTCCTTCAAATTCTTAAACAATAATATGTATATATGATAAAACATTAATGATGCTTTATACTGTACTTCACTGTTTTAAAGACTGATAGGATTTTAGATATTTATAAATAGTAAAATATAATTATTAAAACTATGCAGAAAATTGGAATAACTTGATAAAATCAAAGTCTGTTAATTATAAAATAAAATTTTATATTTACCTGTTTCTCAAACAAATTTATTCTGCTTTGAGCCTGTTCTGAAAATTCTACTCCATCAGCTCCATATATTTCTTTGGCAATAGTTTCAATTTTACTTACAAGAGATGTCTGAAAAATTTAAAGATTGAAAATCTTTTTCATCAGAAAATATCTAAATTAACATTGTGTGAAACTAAAGAAAATGAAAGCACATTTATGAAATATATTCCTTATTTTATCTAACAGAGATAGATATGATTTACTGTTTCAATCATTTCACCACAATTACTGCAAGATTTCCAAGGAAAATTATAATAGCAATTTATTAAAAAAATAAATGCTAAATATTTTATAAAACAGCATTAATTTATATTTTAGCACTTAAATTTCTGATTCATAAATGTTACAAATTAATATGTATATCATATGTATTAGTTAATGCATACATAATACCAAGTCTCAGAGTTTCATCCACAAGCTTGAAAGAGAGATAGAAAACATTTTGAAAACCATAATTACATAGGAAGTATGAGTGGAAATCAATAGGTGGCACTGTATGCAACCTCTCAGAGTCTGCACGTGGCTTCCTCATTGTAAATTCCAACTTTGTGCAGTAAATATGAATCATTTCACAAACACTCAGTTGAAAGAAATCTATTTTATTTATGACCTAGTCAATGTAAATAGACATATTACCGTTTGGTTATACCTGGAGATAATCAAATAGGTACATAAGAATTTTGCGGAACTTGTATCCTACACTATAACGATACATGTTACTAGAATGTCATGAACAACACAAAACTTATTCAAGGAGGGTATGTTGAATGATGTATACTGAAATATCAGCACTAGAGTATGAGTGCTTGCCACACCGACTAGAACATCTCAACCAGTTGTCCACCATATGCTGTAAGGTTAACATCGACATCCCTTCATTTTCAAAGAATTCAGTTATTACAGCTGGATGATTACCTATGATATGTCATGTTTGAATAGCATTTTCTATACAAAAATTTGAATAACACCTAATTTTCCAATGCTGTTTTATTTAGTGATGCAGCAAAACTCCATCACTAAATATTAATCAATATTAATAAAATGCAAATGTGAGTCATACCCAACATACAGGGAACATGACCACAACTTATACAATGGCTTCACTGTTAATGTTTGGATGGGATTGCAAAAAACAATAAATTCGAGTTTTACTCACTTGGCTAAATACTCTCAAGTATCTGTTTTTCTTTAAGAAGTATTTACAGAAATGTTAAATGCAATCCGATTTCAGCATGATTATGTGCTATATCTTTAGGCAAAGTCCATTAAGACCAAATATATAGTACCATGAAAACTGGAGATTTCAAGATTAATTGAATTCATCATGGGGTCATCACTTGGCCTCTCAGATTACCTGCAAAGATCTTTTTTTTTTTTAATTTTCTCTGGGGTACCATGGTAAGCACTGTGCCTGAAAGTCCCATAAATTCTGAAATGGACCTGGTGGCATGAAGCTATATTGCTACTGCAGAGATGAATGAAATAGCAAGTATTTTCAAAAATGTTTGCACAAATTCATATTAGATAGTTCTTATGCCTTCATCTATATAAATGGGAGTAGTTTCAAACATATCCCATGGTATTTATAAACAAATTCAATATATATTCTTGTTTTGTGGAAATGATTTCATGCAACATTGTGTGTTGTCTTCTTATCAAGTTGGATGACATTTATATACATGCTTTTTATACAATTATTTTTCCTAACAATGCTCTCAACTTCCACTCAACATTTGTACATAAAGTTCTGGAAAATTGTGCATAATTCAAACAAGAAAAAAACATCTTTTGCCTTAAAATAGTTTTTAATCTTTTTTCTTTCATGTGTTGCGTTAACTAATTTTGCATTTAAAGTTTACACCTTAAATAAATTATATAAATATCCAATATTTTATCATTTATTAAAGGTGTATATAAAGGTATAACATTTATTTAAAAATTTTGATCACAAAAACAATCATAATTTATTGTTACACTATAAGAAGCATTTATCAAAAATTAATAAATTATATTTAATTCTATTTTAAAATACTTTATATGTTTCTTTTATATTGAGATAATCATAACAGGAAAACGTCTTGTAAAAGTAATTATAGAAAATAAAAATTTTATGTGACGATAAAATTCTAAAATAATTTATGCCATATACAATGATAAATCTTTGCAATAAAATAATGTCAATTATACTGCAAAATATCAAGCAAAAGAAAGTTGTCTAAAAAAATATTTATGAAGAAACATAACATTAAAAACTAAAATTGAAACTTTATAAAAAAACTAAAAAAAAAACTTGTACCTCTAAATCATAAAGAAATTGAAATTTAACAGGTTGTAATGATGCCTCTATTACTGCTTCAGCTAAATCTTTGGCACCTTTACTTCCCTCAGAAAAATGTCTACAGATAACACATCTAAATGCTCCACTTCCTTCAGAAAGCTTTTTCAGAAGAGATAATTCTGCCTCTGTGTCTGTGCTGATAAAGAACTATATTTTAATAAAAAAGTTTTAAAATGTAAAGGTAAAATTTTAAAGATTAATGATTCCTGCAACAGTTTTATGAATTTTAACATAAGTTATAAAAATGATGCTTGGTTCTGATCATTTTTTAAAAATAAATATTCAATTATAACAATTGCATATTTATGTGTATACAAATCAAAATTTTTACATTTGAAGTATACAGTAAAAATACAAACATTAAAAGGAAAATATAAATAAAGTACAAATGAAATTCAGTTTTAGGAACACAATAAATACAAAATATAAAGTACCTGACTTCTTTAGGGAGCGTTGACTACATTGACAACAAAGTATGGTTTTTCTGCAATGGCTAAAGACAGTCGTCAAAATTAAGCCACTACACCCCAAAACTTAAAAACCATTTTACTTAAAATTTTATCGTATTTTATATCCAGATTTTAATCTGAATTTTAAAATCATTAGTATTTTATTGATGTCCTCCAGTTAATGTTTATATTTCTATTGTATACTTGAAGTGTGACGATTTCGATTTGTATATTTTTAGTAATTTTACTTTCAGGTGCTTTTGTGCCGAGTGAATGTATAATCTTTTACTAAATTGTTTAACATTTCTAACTACTTAGATATTTATGCATAAATTATAGTAATAAAAGTACTGAACATTAATATAACTAATTAAAAAGTTATTTAAAATATAAATTGATAAATAAAACAATATAAATTGATAAATAAAATTTTAAATTAAATATAGTTGTTAATAAATTTTAGAAAAATATTTTTTGAACTTCAATTTGAAAGTAAAAAAATTGTTCAGAATTTAAAATTCAAATAAATTACTTTCAAACAAGGAAATTTTTAAATAATTCTTGATCTTTTAAATTGTTAATGAATAGAAATAATTTTTTTCCCTAAAAAATGCATTACATAATTGATTTGACATATTTTTGCTGTTGCTTTCAATTATACTAGGAAGTAAAGAGGATTTGTAATCAGCAAATTCTAATTCTAGAATTTATATCATTAGCTTTCAAATTTTCTAACTTTATTCTAATAATAGAAAAAATAAGCTTTTTTTTTTAATTTCTGAATTTTATTAATTTATAGTAAAAACAGAAAATTATTATTAAAGAATTTTCATTTAAGGTATCTATTTTCATTTATTATTGTTATAAGTTGAAATCTGGAGTTATAGTCAGTCTTCTTCTTTGAAGCTATTGATTTTCGCAGAATGTTCGGCAGTATAATTGACACCAACATCTCATTAAATATAAGTAAAATTATTCTTCATAATGGGGTTTTGAATCTAAAAATAGAATAAATTTGTCAACCATATACCTATTTTTTTAGGCAATAATGGAAAAATGACTGCCCTTCTGCAATTAATGTCTTGCTATATATTTAAAATTATACTTCCAAGTGAAAAATATAGATCCAGTTTTCAAGAAGTATAAAAGAAAATTCATTTAGCTTGAACAATTATCAAAATATCCTTAAGAGTGGATTATTTTTTAATGAAAATACATAACAGTAAATAAATAATTATTGTTAAATATGTATTTATATGCATACATATAAAAATAATTTATTTGATAAAAAAAATTTCAAACTGTTTAGTTGGATGATATTTATAATCATATAAATACGAATATTGTTAGTAAATTACATTTCTAAAGTTACTGAATACAGCCATTAATGTGGAATTCTGGCCTACAACTATGTACTAGTTCAAATAATTGTTAAATAACTTTTCATAATAAATATGGATATAAAATTATGCTTTTAATAAGCAGATACTTAAAACTGCACATATCCAATAAAATAAAATCGCTCAAAATATTAATGATTAAATAGGTAATATTTATTGCAAATATTTGAATTAGTAGAAAAATAATAAACTTAAGAGCGATTTAAAAATAAATATAATTTATGTTAGCAGTGGCTATGTATCTACATCACCAGTTTGACACCAGCATTGCCGCATATTTCAACTTCTTAACTGGCTGAATAGACAAACATAATTACGCTGTTCACAGCTTAACTGGATTCTCTGAATGGAAACCACAACTGAATGACGATATATTTTACCGTCTTATTTATATTTATGTATTTTATTGAAAATAATTTTAGTATTTCTAATGAAATAATATTTTTATTATTAATTATTATTTCTATTGAAAAATATTAAAAAAAAAATTATAAATATATTTATTGATTCTTAACATGAAAGAAATAACTAACTTATTGTGTATGAAAAATAAATACAAAATTGAGTAAACATTAATATGGAATAATTTTATTAAATATAACATACTTCGAATACCAAGTTGGATGAAAATATAAAGTTTTTTTTAATAAATTTAACTTACACAAATGCATTAACTGCTACTACTACTTGCAAACCAAATTTGCTGCAAATGCTTATATGTTTAGCCAAGTTCTCATAACCTTTTTGCAGCAATTCAAGATTCTGAAAAATTTTAATCATCAATAATTGCAAAATTTAAATAAAGAAACTTCTTTAATATTATTTCAATACTAACATATAGCATTCAGTTGCAATATATATATATATATATATATATATATATATATATATATATATATAATATTAATAGAAATTTTATTTCTTTCAGATTATAAAATTAAGAGAAATCATAAATATCATGTAAAACTGAACCAATAAAAATGAAGGATTATTTTCTGACTTATTTAAACAAATAATAACAAATTGTTAAAAAAAAAAAAAAATTTGAAATGTAATCAAAAATAAATTCAATGAAATCATAATTTTATTTGACTCTGAAATTTTTTTTGGTGATATTAAGCTAGTCAGATTTTACCAAATATTTCATTATTTTCAAATATTTAATATTTTCACCTTTTAATATATATTTATTTTTAAAATTCTAACTGCAATAATGTCATATCTATGAGAAAACTACAAATTAAATACAAAATATTAATAATAATTTGTTAATTTCAAAAGTTACTTTTGTAATCTTATTCACCCATAAAACAAAAGATCATTTATAATTGAATAATTCTAAATATTTCATATATAATAAGCTCATGTGTATGAAATAATAAAAAAATTTTTAAGGGCTTGAAAAATACTCATCAACTTAATTGTTTGATATTTTGATAACACAATAGCTGTTCTATACTACTTAGGGGGAAATAAATTACTATTTTAAAATAAAATTTATATATAATAAAATTAATATAAGAACCTTTTCTGCTTGATAACTTATTTTAATAACTATTAAATTAATAACATGTAAGTTATTTCGAATAACTGTCATTCAATCTAAGTTATTAAAAAATATAAATAGCTTTTTTATTATTTTAATGTATTGTTTAATTGATGATTACAGGAATGCATTTCCAGTCCTTGCATAAATATTGATATATTTCACTCTATCACCAACTATTAGTGCAAAAGGTAATGCAAAAGTTTTGCAATGACTCAACAAAAAATCTCATAGGACTGCAGCTTTCCGAGTGTTTTTTTTTTTTTTTTTTTTTTTTAAGGTATGTTGTCCAAATTTCCATAGTAGCCCCCCGCAGAATTAGTTAATTATAAGTGATAGTTTAAAATGATGATTATGGCATTGTGATCATATAGTGAGATAAGGGCAATTTTGTTGAATAATTATATGGTTGGTTTAAGGATAGATCTGCACATAAAAAACAATGACACTTGCATTGAGTAATGATTGCCCACATCATATGATTACATTCAGATGGTTAAAGGAATTCAAACAGGGAAATTTTACTTCAGAGGACACTAAGAGAGAAGAAAGGCCACAAACATCAGTAGTAGAAAACAACATTTCTATTGTAAAGAAAATAGTTGTTAAAAACCCATGAATGACATACTAGCAGATAGAGGAGACCATTTACCTTCATACAACAATAATTCCTTTCATTCTGTGTGACCATTTATATGTAAAGAAATTTTGTCACTAGTTGTCACATAGCCTGACAGAAGAGCAAATGACTTGTCTCATAATTTGATGTCAAAAGATGCTAAAAAAAGTTTGATAAGGGATAAAGTGTTTGAAAGATAATCACAGTTTGTGAACAGCATTCTGGCAAATAGTGAGACTTGTACAACTAAAATGTGTTGACCAAAAGTCAAAACAAAGTTTGGATTTTGGTGATGAAAATGCACCCATAGCTGTCAGAAAATCTTAAATTGTTGAGATAAAGATGATAGCTGTACTTTTCAAATGAAGAGGAAGTGCCTGTTATTTTGGACACACAAAAGACGTTCACAGCTAAGAGGTATACTGAACTTGCCTAAAGTCATAAATTCCATAAAAAAAAACCTTCACTGAATGTCATGTTGGACAAAAACAATTGTTCAGTGTGTCAACTCACTGCACCAAAGCTTCTACCAAGTATTTGACCACTATTGGAGAGAAACTTCTCAAAGACAGTCCAGTCTAGTTTGCACATTATGACTTCACACTATTTCCTCATGAGATAATGAAGCTAAAAAGAGAAATGACAGGACACTGACAAGAACTTTTGAGAGCATGGAACAGTAAATGGCCACATAAATGGATGAAACTCTGCAAAGGTGATACAAGACTAATTTTGCATATGAAGAAGTATATGGAATTGGTTTGAAAGAATTCAATGAACTAAACTATATTGGAGAACGTTTTTGGTGCTCTTTGTATTAGAATAAAAGAAAAAGAGTTTATATTACATTAAAAACTTTAAATTAGATACAAAATTAGTGAAGTGAAATTTGCATGCTAATGCAAGTGTATACAAAGATAATCATTTTTTAAAATCACTCATAAATATGTGTTTACATATTTATGAGTGTTTTCAAAAAATAATTATCTTTATAATAAATATATGTTTACATATTTATTATTGATTTCTTATATTGATTAATGTTTATTATATATTAATTAATATGCAGTAGATGCTCATTTTTAGAAAATTGTAGGGATGAATTTTACAAAATTGTAATTCTTAAAATCAAAAGACCATGAAACCAAAAAGTAAATATTAGATCTTAACATTTTTTTTTTCACCAAACTGCTCTCTTTATAAATAAAATACTATTAGAAAAAAATATTTAGTATATACTATTAAAAAAATATCAAAATAAAATTCATGCTTAAAAATAATTCTTACAAATTTCTGTAGCTTATTGAAAGGATTTCCATTTTCCAGTTATCTCACTATAAAATTCAAAGAAAATAATTTTGTTTTTATTTACCTTAATTCATAATAATCTTAAAATCCAATACAAGGTTTTCTGTTTTTAAAATCAAATTATCTAAATATTTATATAAAAACACAATTTCATGTAATAATATATTGAATTGGTTTGTAATAGACATGTTTGATTAAAATGTTGAGATTTAAGGCATTTGGTAATGTATGTAAATGGGAGAATAGGATGACAGAAACACAATAGACAAAAAATGTATACATTTTTTTAAATATCTAACAATTGGAATCAACATTTAAAGAATCAAGAAATATTTTTAAGCCATTTATATTATAACCTATGTGTTTAAGAACTTTAAAGGGAGGCTATAGATTGTGGATTCATACCTTCTAGTCTAAATATGCTTACTATTAAAATTTATATGGATTTATAGTAACTTAATGAGGTTATTAATAATAGAAACAATGAGTCTTCTAATAAGAGGGGATTTTTCTTATATATCATGTGTAACAGTTGGTCACAATTAAAAGAATAGTATCTAATTGACATTATCTTAGATTATGCTTTAAACATTTTTGCTATCTAGACATTGTAAATGTTGAAAACATGAGAAGTGACATACATCATTCTATCATTTTACATAATTCATAAGAGCAAAATTGAAAAATATTGAAAATCACAATCCATATTTGTTTAAATATCTTTTATGTAATATTTCCATCAGATTTGACAATATATTATTAATTGTTTATATAAATACTATAACAGATTAACTAGCCAAACCACACTTTTGAAACTTTGCATGCTAATGTAGAGTGTAAAATTACTTTATTCTGAATAAAAAAAAAAATTATAAATACTATAATATAATAATAATATTAATTATAAATAGTAAATACAATAATTAAAACCATTTAATTTCTGCATGCTAATGTAAATTGTAAAACTATTTTATTATATTTCATGAATCAAAAGATTTGTGAGTAAACATTTATTTATAAAAATAAATAATATGAATGATATGATACAATTAATTTTTTCCCCTTTAAATACTTAAATTGTATTTTAAATATTTACAGTATATATTTATATATTATTATAGAATGATTTAAATGATAATTATTTAGAATTTTATCATTTTTGATAAATAAAACAAGATTTTCATCAAAAAGCTAATTTTGAAAAACAAAAAAAATTACATCAAAATTTATCTAAAAATTGCATTTATAAACAAGTGACTATTACTAATTGGAAATTAATTAATCTTTGTGCAATGAAAATTTTAAGAAAATAAAAATTAAGCAATTCACTCACTTCTTCTTTATATTCTTTAGGAAGGGATGCTCCTGATGTTATATTTGGTCCTCCACCATGCAATTTTAAAGCTCTAATCGTAGCCACAATTACAGCCACGTCAGGCACTATGCCAGAATATCGACATTTTATATCACAGAATTTTTCTAAACCAACATCTGCTCCAAACCCTGCTTCAGTGACTATAAAAAATGAAACGTTTTGATTAAATTAAACACAAATAATAATAAGGAATTTTTTAATACTATATTTTACAACACATAAATGTAAAAAAAATTTAAAAATAATTACAAAAAATTTGATAATAATTACAAAATATTATTAAGCAAATCAAATTTACATCAGTATTTCAATAAAAGAAAGAATCTCAAGACTTCAATCAAAGACTTCAAGGCGTTGTAATTTTCATAAAAATTAATTATATGAAAATGTCTTAAATTTTAGTAAAATAAAATTAAAGATTCCTCTTAGCAATCCAGTGTTTCTTCATATGTAATATTTACATACACTTAAAATGAAAAAAGAAAAATATTTCACTGTGATTCACATAAAATGGGAAGCAAAATGATTGGATATGATTAAAATGACATCAGTATCAGGATTCAAACATGCTAAAATCATACTGTCAAAAAAAGAAAGTGTATCATTTATGTTTATGAAAAATTAATGTTTATGAAAGCATCAAATGAAATAAAATTTGTTGTAATTATTTTGCAACAAAATTATTTCTTTGTTCACTTTAATACTTTGCTGTAGTACAATTCTTCATAATAATAAAATATGAGAAATATATATATGGACTACTTTTAGTAAAAAAAATACAAACACATTTGTGAATGAAAAAATATTTCCAACATGCATTTGTTATTTATTTTTATTTTCGTTGTAAGTTTTTTTTTTCTTCTTAAATATCCATGATAAATTGTAGTCTACATTATAAATTGTAGAAGATTTTGGAACAATGTACCTCATACTGAAATCATTTACAACTTAATTATTGAAATACAATGCATAAAAAAAATTTTAAGTCACTTTTTTCAAATGCAATGTTTTTGATCGTCTGATTTTCCTTCCAAAAAGTATGAAGAATTAGGACTGATTGAAAAAGATAAATAATACTTTTACATAAATGCAAAAAGTTTAAAAGTGTATAAATGATTGATAATGGTGAATTGCCAATGTTCAAGCAAAATGTAGTAAATAATAATAAAATATAGTAGATATAGTAATATATAATAAAATATAGTTTTATTTATAACTGATTTTCTATGGCAATAAAGTATTGAAACTAATTTTAAATATTAAATATTGTCATTTGTGATATTTATGCTGACAGCTTAAATAAATGCATAAGATCCCTATATTTTAAGTTTCTAAATAATATTTTTGAATTCTTCATTGTAATATAAACAATCGTTTAGCTTATTTCTGAATATTTTTTAATACTTTAGAAATCACATAAATATTTTGTAACAATAGCTTTAAAAATTGCGATCTACCAAATCAAATCTTATTTCTTTAAGAAGATAATCTTAATATGCTGAAAGATAAATAAGCTAGTAGTAAAATCTATTTTTTTTATTGAGCAGTTTACTTTTTGAGACATCTGTGTGAAAAAGATCATTGATTTTGATTTTTGTGATTTATGCAAGATCCAATACTGGACAAATCTGCACTATACAAAGTTTAAAACTAGAAGGAGAAATTCTGTGATAATTCACTAGTCAAGTGTGTAAAACAGGGAATATGATAAAAATTCAATAAAACTTTATGAAGAAGATTAAAATGGATAAAAGCTTAGATAGAATTCAAGAAACTAATTGTACATAAAAAATGTGAAAACATTAAGAAATAAAAAACAATACTAAGGAGAAAACAAAAACATTGAAGTCTTTATTTTTAATGTGATCAATCACTTCTTGAATAAATACTACAAATAAGTGGAGTTTAATTTCAAACTTGTTTATCTTTTTAGTCCTGTTGCATTTCTTTGAAAATCGCTAGTTCTAATATTGTCACTTTCTAATATTAATGAAAAACTATTTTAATTTAAACATTAACGTAAATTTGTTTATCCTTTTTTATGTTTGAGATTGATAGAAAAAAAATCAAGCATTCATTTTCCATCCAGTTCACTCTTATTTGTCTTAATTATCACACACACATTTATATTTATTTAAAAATTCTCGGTGCCTTTTTAACAACTAAACTTGCTTTATTTTGGCTTTATGGATCTATTATACAAAATATAAAAATTGAATTTAGACCAAATTCATGTATACAAAAATTGAACATGATTACATTTTAGAATTAAATATAAAAAACTAATTAAATATTTGATTTAAGATGTATCCATGCCTTATACAAAAACTTTATTTTTCCAATGGCAGGCACTGGATGATTGACCCTTCGCCACACACAGCAAGACCAGAAATTACTCCTCATTTAGCGTTACCCAATGAGTGCTGTGAACCAAGTCACGGAGGCAAGTAGCATTACCCACGTCACACCACCACAAACCTGTGTATAGGGCATACCACATTCATCCATCATCTCAGGAGAAAGGACAAAGAAAAGAAAACGTTCATGCCTGCACTGGGATTCGAACCCGGGACCAACAGCCTAGAAGTTAGGAAAGCTAACCCCTCAGCTATCAGCCAGCTTATACAAAAACTTAAATTAAGATTAAAAAAAAACTATTAACTAATAAATAGTTATTAAAAAAACTTAAAAGAAAACATATTTCATCTGTAATAAAAGATTATACACAGATAAAACATCAAATAATTTAAATGAAATATATGATGAAGATATGATTCAATAATGGATTTTAGATTATAAGAAAACACATTTTACCTACAAAACCATTCTTTCCAACTAATTTCAATGCCATTTTATCAGCAATTATTGAAGAGTTGCCATGAGCAATGTTAGCAAAAGGACCAGCATGAACAAAAACAGGTGCACCCTGAGTAAAAATATATTGTTACAAATGATAATTTAAAAATACATAAAAACATATTTATAGAAAAATATATTGAACAATGAGTTACTGACATTAGGTTTACATTTTTATTGTTTATACTTTCAATATTAAATTAAAAGTTACTTTTAATACTAAATAAATAATTGAATTGTTTCCCTCACTATAGCCAATTTACTTAGATTTAATTCACATACCAAAAATATTTCTATTCATTAAAAAATAACATTTCAGAGCCTTCTGTGAATTAGAACTATTCCAAACTAACATTAACATTTATTAATACAATTTATCTTATATATGCACATGTCTATGAAGACTCAAAAGCTATTTGAATGAAAAAATTTTTGAAAAGTGAACAAAAATATATTTAATCACTTTTCTATTAGTTTAATTTTTCCTATATTAAATTTTATGTCTTAGACATGAAAATTAAGTGTATCTATTTAAAAGAGAAAATTTGAATTCTTTGTTACGTTGTTTATGCATTACATTATTATGAAATTCAAAAGAATCAACATTTAAGAGGCAAGATTTTTCTTACTTTTAGAATTAAATTTTGATTAATTAAAATTTAAAATAGATTAGACTAGATTAATGTAACAATTGCTTTACACTTGAGCAAACTGAGCTGAAGGAAAATACATATAAAATTGTTATATTATTAATTACTCTATTATTATTGTAAGCAAATTTACGGATGTATATTAAGCCAAAATCTGAGACAAATATCCCAGTATAAATAAATAATGAAAAATTCTCTACAATTGAGTCAATTAAAGATTCTCCTTTCATTGTAACAAAATCTTAATATATCAAACAAGTCCTAATGATATAATTTATTTAAAGAGAATTTAAAATCACCAGTTAATAATTTACAATTTTGTTTAAAACTAAACAGTTAAAATTTCTTAATTTTTTTAAATTATAAAATTACATACTAAAATTATACTAAATGGCATGACAGCTAGCCTATATAAGGGCTAAAGTTTACAATGCTCATATCTGTTTTCATCACTGAGGGCTCTGGGATGCAAAGATATGTCCCAGTTAGGTGGTCAGCCTAATACAAAACCCCCAGAGTTTAGTTCCTAAGCATGCTTGATACTCAATTTTATCAACACACTGAAGGGATGAAAGACTTGGTTGTTATTACCCAGCCTAAGGATTAAGCCTTGGACCTGTGTCTAGGGAAGTGCTACCACAATGCCACTGAGCTTCAAAATTGAATACTACAATGCCGTAAATATAAAATATTATATAGTTAACCATTATATAAAAAATAAAAACATGAGTACAAAATACTTTATCAATAAGCAAAATTCTTTATCAATATGTATAAACTATTAACATAATTAAAATTTACCTCCAGAGTTTGCATCAAATTTGGTCGAATGGCATCTTTCATTAGGACAGCTAAAGCTCCGGTAATACCCTACAAGAATCGTATTAAATATTGACAATTTTATTTCACAAACATCAAACATATAAAATTCTAATATTATCCAGAAAAGATAGAGAACCACAAATTAATGCATAATATAAAAATAAGCAAAACATTCAAAAATAATTATTTTATTTTCCCTTAAAATATTCAATTTGTATTATTTCACAAATATTATATTTTAACCAAATTTTCATAATACAAACTTCACGGCTTTTCAATGATTAATGAAAAATGAAAGTTCACACACATATTTACTTTCATCACAAGTGCATAAAAAACAAAACATATGATTATTTTGACTTCCATATATCGTAGAGACACTCTACAAGTACTTACATTCATATGAGTATAGAATTCAAATACAAAATTTGCTTTCCTCTTAAAATTAAGTAAAATATAATCGAAATTTTAATAAAAACTTGCTTTTTTAAAAAACAATGATAGCAGTAAAAATATAAACGAATTATCTGAATTAAAATAACAATGGAAAAAAATAAAATGAATAAAAAAAAACCCATGCTAAGAACAAACAATTCAAGAAATAAAATTAAATGAAGAGAAAATATGATTAATTTATATCATATAATGTCTAAAAAATTTCATTAATAAACATATAGATTTACAATAATGAACACTGAATACTATAATGATTATATAAAAGTTAAAGGATGATTGTCAATGTAATAAATCCTTTAAGTAGAGAATTGTAGGTTCAATTTTACATACATTTTTTATGCAACTACATTATAAGCTTATCAAAGAATATAAATTTCTAATTAAATAAATTGCAAAATATGGGCATAAAACTTACTAAACATTAAAAATCTTACTGTATTTTTAAATATATATATTAATACTATACCAAATCATCTGCAGTTACAGGATTTCCACTTCTATCATTAGCAACCACTATTTTAGATATTTTTTCCTTCATATCAGCCATATCAGTTGTTAGAGCCAGAATAGCCATAAGTTCACTAGCTACTGCAATATCAAATTGTGTCTGCAAACAGATAATTTAAACAAATAAATTAGTATTACACAATAAAAAAATATTTCATGTATAACTTCATTTTTCTCGATTACTTATAATTACAACTTACTTCTAAGCCCATTTCCTTTTCAGTTTTAGCAAGACCTACTTTTATCTTCCGTAAAAATCTGTCATTTGTATCTAAAACTGTACATAAAATTAATAACGTTAATAGGTTTAAAAAATTTTGTGCTTCTTGGCATGATGAACTTTTCAAAGCATAATATTAATCTATCACTATGTAATTTTTTTTATGGATACTGTGCAGAATTCACTAGCATTTTTATTTTTTTACATGAGCATTTTTTTTTAAATTAATTGAAAATGAATTAATTTATTTATAATAAATATTTCTATTGACTGAGAGCAAAATTCCTCAATCAAATTTAATTTACTTTGAAACATCACTATTTTTCTAAATTTTTTCAAACAAAATTTAAATTAATGCTTAATTTAATTAAAATATTATGAAATAGTTTATTTAAAATATTTATATAAAATATTTCCAAAATAAAACAAACAAGTGTTGTTATGGCTTAATATTTTAAATTATAAAATTTACAGAAAAATAAAATGATCAATTAATAGTTTATTTAAGTTGTTCTAAGGATTTTAATTAAAATTAATGTTTAATTTTATTAAACTATTAAGAAATAGTTAAAATATTCACATAAAGTATTTTCAAAATGAAACAAACAAGTGTTGATATGCTTTAATATTTTAAATTTTAATATTTAGAGAAAAAACAAAATGATCAATTAATAAGAAAAAATTGATTTGAGATTATTTGATTTTAATTAAATCATAAGTATAATTGCTTAAATATATCAAATTTGACAAATTCCATTTATCTTTTATCAATAACAATGTAACATAATAATACCTTTATACATACTGAAAATCAAGATTATTTTGAAATAAAGAGATATATTGTAGACATTTAATAAATAAGTTTAAACTAGTAATTAAATAATAACTAATAGTAAATAATTTATTTAAATCATAATCTTTTTAAGATGCTATATATTTACAAGCAGTCTAAACTATAAAATATTTTCCTTGAATATGAATTTTTATTTTAAAATATTGCAAATCAGTATCAAATAAAACAAACCTCGATGCCATGTTACAGTAGATGGATCGATATCAAGACGAGCAAACCTCTTTTTTTCTTCAGCAGTTAAAGTGCCTGGGTCAGTTTTATCAATACCCAATCTCTAAGAAGCCAAATACAAACTTCATGTAATTTTAATACATAATAATATATGAAACATACATGAAATAATGGTTAGAAACAAAATATACCTTCAATCTAGCAAGTTGAATACGTGAAAAAACTTGTTTTCCATCAACCACTTTTAGTAGTCTTTTAAAAAGAGCCTACAAAAATTAATTAGTGTGAGCATAATTTTATTAAATAAATATAATAGGAGGCTTTATTTCATTTATCTGATAGTATACAAATTAGAAATTGCGCATCATAAATAAATCATAATAAATTGCATTATTCATTATCCTTCATGAATTTATTCAAAATTCAGTTAAATAAAATACATAAAAATAATTAATTACAAAGAAAAATTATCTTGAAAAATAATTTCTATTTTTCTTTAAAAAATATATATATGCATAGTAGCACCAATATACAATCCACTTAACTGCATAAAAATTACAATTTCAAATCAAGCGCTCTGGAAACAGAATTAATTCCTAACAATAAATATAATAAATATACAAACAAATTTTAATTATAAATCCATAATCAGATAAAGAAACATTTGAATTTTACATTAAATGCATTTCATAACAAATGAAAATTTAATTGCAAATATCTAACATAAGAAAAAATTCATATACTTCGTCTGACTGAGTGGCTTCATGAAACATACGAGCGTCTATCTGAGCAGCTAGCAAATTGTTAGCAGCAGTAATGGCATGTATATCACCAGTTAAGTGCAAATTAAATTCTTCCATTGGTACAACTTGAGAGTAGCCACCACCAGCAGCACCACCTTGGGAAGTAAACATAAATTTTTAGAGTGAAAATTTTTTCAAAATTAAAAATTTGCATTTGTAATCATTAAGTAAAATTTTGAAAACAAATTGATTAAAAAATATACTCTTTAAGTAGAAAATAAAATACTCCAGGTAAAAAGAAGGGTTATTGTTTAAAATAGATATTTACACTCCAACAGAATTTTCTTACAAGTTAAAAATCCCTCAATTTCAAATGAAATACTTTTTTTAAAAATTTTGCAATAACCAAAACTGAAAATCTAAAATTGTGAGAAAGGGCAAATATGCACTGAAATTTCAAAATAATACTATTATAAATAGTTGCATTCATAATATTATCAATTTAGTAAATTCAGTAGGGAAGTGAGAATGAAACAGTTGCTGACTCTTTGCTTACTTATCAAGAATTATACTCAAATAAAAGATCTAAACCCAATTTAATATAGAAAATTCCATTCATACACCATAAATACACAGGAACATCCCCTGGCTCTTAGACTGCTTTGGATAGACTAACAAATGTAAACCTTAATTTTTTTTTTTTATAGTGGGAGAAATATCCATCACTTTACAATAATTGTTTTGACAAATTAGCTTCACCAGATCACATTCTGTGTTCCATCAGATGTTCTAAGTGGGACTTAACATCCTTTATCACTATAACTTTTTAAGTGGTCAACAGCCCTCTAGAGTTGATCTGATATATCAGCTCTTTAGAGGATAAGCAACAACATTTAGTCAATTTTATATTTTTAAAATCACCCATGTGATAGTCTTCATTTATTTATATAACATACAAATTAACACGTACAAAATAAATATATTATTTTGAGAAATGGACGAGTTTTAACAGTGAATAAACAAAATGATTTGTAAGCAATAAAAATTAAATAATCAGCAATTTGATAATCATGATATAATGTTATCAAAACAATTTCAATGATCAACTAGAAAACCTTTTATAACAATTTTAAAAAAAGTAAATAATTTAAATTAAAAAAAAAACGAGACACTAAAATATAGATAAATAGTTTAAAATGGCATAAAAAATAAAATAACAAAAGTTAACTTGTCTTATTTAAATATCACAACAATTTTAAAAGACCCACAAAAATAATTCAAATCCAAGGAAAATAACTATTTATGGAGAATTATACACATGATAAAGCATTTGAATTTGTTAACTAAAATATATCTTAAAAGAATGGAAAAGGATGAAATCCCTTTAATTTATTCTACAATCTAAATTAAAATATACCTTTAATGCCAAATGTTGGTCCTTGTGAAGGTTGGCGTAAGCAAACAATAACATTCCTTTTCAACTGTACAGCAAGAGCTTGGCATAAACCAACTGCAGTAGTGCTTTTACCTTCACCCAATGGAGTAGGAGTTATTCTAAGAAAAATAGATAAAATATTAGAGAATATGTAATATAAGACCAAATTTAAAATTTAATACCAAAAATGTTAAGCTTTAATAACAAATACGTATATTTAAACTTTAATATCTTAGATATATTAATGCTGTAGAAGTTCAAAAATAAAACTGATATCTTGAATAAATATAATATGAAATGCATGACTTTATCTATAATACTTAATTAATTAAATTTATTATTAACATAAATAAATTATAAAACATGTTACTTAAGTGATATAGGATATAAAAATCTTTTACATCTTGATTCGCAAACCGAGCCGCAAGTAGAAAAATATATGAGTCAAATATGAAATAAAATGATTAATTAAATTAGTATTATAGAAATATGTAAATATTATACCAATAACTACTTTTATGGCAAATTTAAAAAATGATGAAATACATTTTTAATAACATGATTCAGATTAATGGAACTTACCCAGTTACAACAACATATTTCCCAGGTTCTCGTGTTTTACATCTATCTAAAACTGATAAAGAAACTTTGCATTTTGTATTGCCATAAAATTCTATTTCATGAGGTAGAAGATCTATTTCTTTAGCCAAAACAGATATATCTTTTAACTGTTGAGTTCGAGCAATATCAATATCACTAAAAAATAAATTTAAATCTATACTATAACAACTAACAAAGAAAATGAATATTAAGTAAAACAGATGAGATTAAATAAGATTAAAACTGCTTTTTTCACAAATGAGATTAAGCTATTATTTTAAGCAGTTTTAACAAACAAAAAAATTATAATAAATTTTATAAAATTTGCAAATTTTTTCCCAAATGCTAGAACTAAGTTGATTAAAAAACTTTATAAAATTAGCATATTTTTTATTTTCATATATTTTATTTAAAAATATTATATATATATATATCTTAAAATCTTACATACAGTACAATAAATATTTAATAAATAATAAATTTGAGAAATAATCGATTAGATACAACAGGTTTTTGATATAACTAGAAATTAATAGTCTCCCTATAGAAAAGTTTCCCTACTCCTTTTCTAGGTATTATGTGCGCACCTAAGACTTATATTGCATACACTCTTCCCACAAACAGAATATAAAATAATGAAAAAAGACACCAATAAGATGAACTATTGCAATTGTTTAAATAGGTTGCAGAGATTACAACATAGATGAAGCTGCATCTTATGTAGAAATAAGCAATGTTTAATAAAAGCAAGCAGTTTTGAAGACCTTAATTGAATCATTTGTTGAAAGAATAATGGAATTCATAAATACCAATGGTTATTAAAACACATAATAATCACAGGTCATTTCTAAAACAAATGGTCCAATTAATACTATAGATTAATTTCTATAGTAATATTTTTTTAAATGCATCATTGTATTGGAATATTTAATGTATGGATTTATACAACTGTTTATCCTGGCAATCTTCTAGCCTCACATCAGTGTAAAAGTAGATAACAATTTGATGAAAACCCAAACAGGAATACTTCTTGATGGATTGTTTAAATTATATATTAATTACTTAAATAAGAGTATCATTAAGAAAAATATATACTATATATTATATCCAAAAATGTATATAGAACAAGATGGCAATATAAAGTTTAGAGGATGAATATTACTAATTAAGTTTGACCACACATTGAAATGAATATAGATTCCACTTTTATACAACCATTTTGATTTGTATTTGGATTCAACCATGAAAAAAGTTTTATAAATAAATATAAGAACCAAAATCAAATTATATTGCTAATCACAACAAATGTATTCAAGAATGGCTTAGAGAAAATGATCCCTTTATCAACTTTATCAACAAAAAAGTGTGTGAAATTTATATAAACTATAGTGCAAAATATTTTGTCTATTAAAAAATGTTTCATTTTATTAGAAATGAACTTACCTTAAACCTGGTGGTCCAAAATTTAAAGGAATGCTCTTCAAGTTCCAAGTTGGCTAAAAATAAAATATTTTAAGATTTCTAAATAATTACAATAACATCTAACAAGTTTGATAACAGTAAGAAATCAAAATTAGGAATTACATGATGTTGAAATCATTACAATATTCAAAATATATAAATAATGAAATTTTTAACATTAAATGTTATTAAAATCTTTGAAATCAACATTAAAAAATCTTCAGAACAGTGGTCAAGACATGGATGGTAATAGATGAGAAAACATTTTAAAAAATATGTGCTCAATATTTAAAAAACAATTTTTGAAAATCAAATCTACTATTTTTATGAACATTTATAGTTGTTTAAAATACTTAAAAAAAGGATTAACATTAAGTTTCCATCAACATTGAATGAAAATGAAAGAATATTCCAAAATTTTTTATATAGTAGAAGTAGTTAAATGTTATTCAACTTAATAATTTTTAAATATTATAAAATTTAATTGTGAATAATAGAGTTTTTGGTGGTGAATGTTAGTACTTAATTAAGTTGCAAGTGAGTTAGTTAAGCATGTGATATGACAGCAGTAGATGAAACCACAATTACATTTGTGCACATAATAAATATTTACATAGACATAAAATATTTATTGAAATACACATGAGCAATAATAATATAAAACCTTGAATTTAAATTTATATTTTACATTTTAAACTGAAATACAGGTACTTATAAAAATTCACGGACAAAATTTGCATTATACTTGATAAAAATCAATACTATAATATAAACAGTTTATACAGTATTTTTCATAATTTTTATTTAATTTAAATAATATATTATAAACTTAAAATATTATTCACATTCTATTGTATTAAATTAATAAATTAAATGAATTATAAAAATATTTTAAAACCTCTATTTTAAAGAAAACTTAAAAAATATTAAATAAAATACAAAACTTAAATGCATTTCAATGGGTGAAGTAATATTACTTTGGAGAAACATATGTTAAGCATCATTGCTATAAGTAATTTGCTAAAATCAGGAACTCTCAATTAGTTATCAAATTACTAAGAACTAAGAATCCTCTCGATTTTTAAAAAAATGAAAGCAATAATTGCCTTTCATATAATGTTTCCATTATGTTTAAAAGTTGTGCAATATGATTGTGACTATTCTATTTTGATCAATAAAGATACATACTCAAATATTCTGCTAAAAAAAAGATTCAAAATTTTTAAAATACCTAATAAAGCAAGATTAGCAAACATTTTATGTATACCACCCACTATAATATCTTTGTTAGTAATAAAGTTTTCTAACAACCTATTGGTTACATAGTAATAATGGTTGAAAAAAGCTAGAAGGAGTCTCTTTACTATATAAAATTTATATAACAGTTATAGCAAATTAAAGCATATAAAATTATTTATGAAGTACAACAAATTACTGTATATTATGTGTTTGCTAAGTTTCATATCTACAACTCCATCTGATTGCTCTGTTATGACTCACCGTGAAATTATAATGGCTATTAGTAACAGTAGGAACTAGATTGACTACCACTTATATGAAGCATAAAAAATTTTGATAATATTTAATTGACAAATCAAAGAAGCTATAGACTGAAAAATGAAACCTATGAACTTATTTGCATTTTCATAGATTATGAAACAGTTATATGTTTCATATATTATAAATGTTTTATAGGTATTTTGAAGAAGTCACTCATAAATGTTGTAATAAGACAATTTAGAAAAAAATAAAATATGATTTGCTTATCACATTTATCATATTTTAAAGAATGAAATTCCAAATATAGAATCTCAAGATGTAAAGACCAAATCTAAAAAGAGAAAAATTTCAAACAATATCCAAAAATGCCATTCAAAAGTGTCAGTGAAAAACATTTTGACTTGCAATGTTTAATACATTAAGCAGATGATCTTGAAATGACATAGCATGAAAATTTACAGGAAAAAGCCAATGTAATAAATTAATATTTAAAGTATAGTCTATTTTAAAAGCCTTATTGAATAAGAACTAATGGAATAAAATTTAAAGCTGTTGTTAAAAATGATGAAGAAAGCCACAAAAGTTTTACGTCTTTACCTTAACCACAGATGCAGACAGAAACCTGCTTTTGTAGATACCTATTTATAGTTATACTGATTTTTAGAAATGAAGAAAACAATTGCCTTTCACTTAAAGTTATTAAGTATAAAGACAATTGCTTTCTTAATTTATAAAAACTCTTAGTGCAAAAATTAATAGTCCGAAATACAAGTACCAATGATTTCTTAAAAAAAATCATGAACATCTTATAATATTTTAAAACAATTTAATCATAGTTAACATTGCTATCTTTCAGACTAATGAATTAGATAAATTGGAATATTGTAGAATAGACATAAACTTTCAACATAACAATTCTATGGTTAATCAAGAAATACATTGTACCAATACAATGAAAGCAGAGCTTTAGAACATTTTATTTCAGCAACACATGTTAATTCCAAAAAACACTAAAACTTTATTGTATAAATGAAAGCACTTTAATTGTATATTCCTGCTACTTTTAATAAAATTTTTATCATTATCACCATTATTATTTTATATTAAGATTGGTATGATAATGGTAATAAATTTGGCAAAAAGTATAACATATATTGAACCATATTTGTCAATTTTCACTATAATTTATGACCAAATTATGAACATATAAAAAAAACAATAAATTATTTGGTATTTAAGCCTTCAATAATATCAACACATATTGAAGGATACTTTCAGAATTTAATATTAAATTACAAAGTTGAATAATTCATTGATTTTTTTTTTTTTTTTTTCAATATATCAAATATTTTTTTTCCCTTTCAGTAACTCTAAATTATCAGATTCAACTGCGTTTTGCCTATTGTAAAATTATTTAAATTTACATACAAGAAAATAAGCAACTAAACGAAACATTTCTTCCCCATAGAAGAAATTGCAAATACATTTTGAAATTTATCTGACTGAATGTTGTATAACTTGATACAATATCAGCATTCTGATGCTAATTAGAATAGTTTTAAAAAGTACCTTAACTTTATTAAAATTAATAAAAAAAACATTGAAATAGATAATGATCAAAATTATACACATAAATCTTACTTCATATAAATTTTTAACTATATGTAATGCGTTTCTCAAGAAATTTGTAGCAACCTCTAACCAAAAGGCTGTATTAGGTACATACATGCAATTCTGATGTTGGATTTTACTATCATCTAAAACATATAAAAAAGTAAATAAATTGCTGATAAAAATGATAATAAATACAAATTTATAATATCAAAAAATGCAATTATTCAAAAGAACATAAAATATAATTTATTTAAAGTATAAAATATGAAATGTTATTTTAGGAATTAATGACATGTAATAATACATAGCTAAAAGTATTTTAAGCTGGTGTATCAGGAAATGTATTTAGAACATCAATGCATTACAAATATTGTTTCTTTAAATAAAATTACTTAATCATTGTCTTAACATATTATTTGCTTCAAGGAAAAAATCACTTAATATTTTACATTAAATAATAAATTAAAAAAAAATAATAGCTTGTAATTTGTAATTTTTAAATAAGGGATACAACTATGATTTTTTATAACAATCCTCTACAAGTACAAAACATTAAAATTTTTAAATATACAAAAATATGCCATTCTCACTTAATAAATTAATTGATAGTATGTACTATTAATTAATTTTCAGGATGAAAAATTATAACTTTAAATTAAGTAATGTCATAATGTCTGTGTAATTGCATAAAACATGAAAGTTTCTCATAAATCCTAAATAAAAATAATTAATAGGAAAATTTTCCATTAAAGTTAAAAAAATTAACATTTGCTGAAAAATTGGTCAACTATGCTAATTTGATGATCTTTATAACTAATCTATACTTAAAAATATATATTTTCCTTTATACAAGAAAACAACAATTACATGTTATTATCTGTTCCAATAACCTATGTCTTGAAGACTTCACAGGGAAATAATTGATAAAATAATATAAAGAATTAAACTCCGTAATTTAATTATAATAAAAATGCTGATTCATGTTTTTCTGCATTTGGATATGTTGCTACTTAAACTAATTCTCTAATGCTTTGAGAGATACTAAATTTTGTTTTTTATAGAGGCAAATCAATAATCATAAATCCCTTTTTGTTACTTTTCATTTGCCAACAAAGATATTTACCTTTGTTTTGTAGTCACCTGCAATATGAAGATAAATAAATGCAGATTTGTCATCTATTTTCAATCTAGTAATCTAGTCAATCGTCAAAGTATGTAAGTAACAAATATTTAGATCTACTATTGTTCATCAAGAAATTATTCATAACATCAATACTTTTCTTTATAATTAATTGTAAAAGATTAAATTTTAAACAAATTATTTATTTATATTGTAAAAATAATTTTATCTTTAATTTTAACTTTTGTATTTTGTTGAATAGCAATATCTGTTACATTCTATATTAATTTATTATTATTATGAAAAGTTTTGTTCTTTTTACGTTTTTATTTTGTCATATTTTATTTTAACTTATTTTCATTGAAAATATGTTGCTAAATGAAAATAATAATTTTGAATTCATTCTTCAATTGAGCGATTAGAAGATAAGCATAAAAAATTGATTAGTATATCATATGTTTCAAATTGTTTAGTGACTCGAATTAATTTGTGAAAATACTGAAAACGATGAATACATTTACTTTTAATTTCAATTTGTATGGTTAAAAACAAAATATTTACTTTCAATACTAAATATTTTACATTAAAATTATTCAGAATACATTCATACAATGTTAAAAGCATACCTGAACAAATATATTTTTTAAATAAATTGTTAATTTTAAAGCAAATAAATATTCAAATATTACCTGCAATATCTGAAGAACAATTGATGAAAATGGTACCAGGCTTCACATTTTTCTCCACATCAACAAAGTCTCTACTTCCGCAAAGAATAATATCAGCATTTTCTACCTAAAAATGATACATATTCAATTTCATCAATTTGACAAATAAGTCAAATTTTGAACTTCAAACATTACAATGGGTTTTATTTTTAGAATTATATATTCAGTCAGTATAAATACATAAAAAGTATATAATCTTCAAATTTTAATAAATTATAAAACAAATTTTATGGGTAATAATTATTTCTTTTCAGAAATGTCATTTAAAAATATATTATACATTTTGATTTTACAGATGTATAACATTTATTAAAATGTTAGAATATTTTTTCCAGAATTATTGTTTTTTCCTCACAAATACAAAAATAGAATGTCCTCAGAAAATAAAAATCATAAGGAAAATGTTGTTGATAGTTTCAATAAAGAACTTTTATCTTCATCAAATAATACTTTTTGCAAAGCAAAAGAAAAAGTTTTAATTGGAATATTTTATTTATTTTAAAAGCATATTGAGAATTTTCCTTTGTATTCTAATTTAATCACTGAATTATTTAATGTTTTTAAATAGCCACTTCTGAATTAACTAATTGTATATAATGAGTATAATGAGTTTTCATCAACTATACTTATGTGTGGTTCTTAAAATTTTATTACAAAAGATGAGATTTTCCTTCATCAAAATATTTGATAATAAATGTTAAGAAAATCAATTTATAAGAATGTTAACAATCCCAACTATATGAAATGATTCTAAGAAATTATCATTATTCTGTATTGTTTTTCAAATAAACATTCAAATTGTTTAGTAGTTTTTAAATGTTGAATTAGTTTAAACCCCTAATTAACTCAGAAAATAACATTATTTATAAAAAAACATTAATTATTATAGAAAAACTTGTTTTAAATAAAATTTTATTCAGCTCAATGTGCTCTTTCTATATAATTCACATTTATCGAACTTTATTTCATAAATATAAATTATATTAAAAAAGCACATTTTAAAAATTATATCAAAAAAATATTTTCCAGCATCCCCACACTTTTGAAGTTAAATTTGTACCATTTTACTAATTTTCTCCCTAGAATAAAAATATTACTAAAAATTCTATTATTTACGTGAATTTATATTTATGATAATGTGAATTCCATACTTCAATTAACATTAAATATATAGAAACTTAGGATTTTTAAAAACAGTTAAGCAAAATAGAGACCTAAAATTAATTAAAAATCAATGTTCCTAGGTTATGCAAAGACTAGTTCATCAATCTAGAATGGCTTAAACACCATTTGTTTATTAATATGGATGGATTAGTTAAATTGTTACTTTTTTCTCCACAAGAGATTAATATATACAGTTTAAAGATTTCTAACCATTACAAACATATAATCACAAAATGGAAATTGAATCCAAAAACTATTGAACTAAAGGCCAGAGGTCAAATTTTTGTAAGAAAAGTTACATCTGCATTTTAGAATGTGATGGCATTTATATAAACACAAATGTAACAATGAATCAACATTAATATAATTTTCAATAATTATACCGCAAATACAAATAACAAAATCTTTTTATAAAATGGTTTTAAAAATAAAATTTTTATATTTATTACTAGTTCAATAAATTTATTTTTTTAAATATTTTCTATCTTTTTCTTTTTTCTTTTTTCATTTTTTTTCATTTTTTTTTTTTTTTTTTTTTTTGCATTTATAGTTAATGACAGTACATAGTAACTACTATAGTGCTAAAATTTATGATTATAAGAAATAAAATAATGAACATTAATTACAATAGATAATAATTTTTCATCATGTTTTTGCAAAACTGTGAATGCTAAATTTTTCCTCAGTAAAAATTCTGGCAAAGAAAACATGTCTTTTTTTCCTAGTATACACACACTTGAAGTTTCCACTGATTTCCCTACAGAAATAAGAAAATTGCTAAAATTTGATAAACACATTAATATTAAAAATTGAAATGGAAAGTATCACTTTAAAAATATAAAACTTATAAGGTAAACTATTCTTAGAACTTAATAAAAGGGACTTGAGCTTATATAATTTTTATTTCTGCAAGAAAATAGAATTATCTTTTTTTATACTTTGTATTAAACTGTAGCATTGATAATTTCATTATGAATATTATTGATACTGAGTTCTTATAATTGATTAGTTTTACTCAGATTTGAGTATCCAATTGATTACTTTACTTCTAGATAACAAGACAAAAGCACACACTAAAAATTAACAAAATAGATATTTGAAGAAATTAAATATAAAAACATGACAAATTTTTCTAACTTTACAAAATACAACAATTTTAGGAATGATGTAAGGTTTTGAATTTGTGAACAAAATCTAAATTTGTTAATACTGAGAAAAAAAATTTTTTTTTAAAAATGCAAATTTAGATTCTAGATTTTTAAATAAGCTCAAATAAAAAAATGTAATAATCTTTTTAAAAAGCTCTTGGTTTATTGAGAGGGAAAATTGGCAGAATAAATTGACTGAATTATTAAATCATTATAATATATTAAATATTTTCCTGTACAAATAAAGAAAATGAATATGTACACATATTTCCTCCTCAATTATTAATTAAAATCGCTAATTAAGTAGTAGCTTTAATTATAGAGTACTATTACTTTAAAAAGAAATTTCATAAATTATAAATCATTTGTGAATACATAAACATTTAAATATATATATATATATATATATATATATATATACATATATATATATATATATATATATATATATATATATATATATAATTTAAATGGCAGAATATATAATTATTAAATATAACACCAAACAGCAAATTTTTATAATTAGATTGTTTTCAATATTAAATTTAAGAAAATTCAAATACAACTTTCTTATAATGAAATATTATTTTAGTAACAGAAAAATTAAAATAAAATTAAGACACATGAAATCCATTTTACAATATATAAAAATTTAAAAAATAGAATCTTAGACTTTTTTTAAAGAAATATTTATTTTGTGCTACCATAGTTATTTGAAGAACTAAGAACATAACACACATTATAAAGGGTTTCATGGTTAAAATAATTTTTATACTTATTGATTATAAAATAATGGCACAGAAATAATAGAAATTAT
>JAPDSC010116441.1:0-27797 GCA_026290005.1 Latrodectus geometricus | reverse complement strand
TCTAGTATTTCCCTTTAGTATATAATATACTCTAGAGCATATTATTTGTCATTTAATTTACATTCTAATATTTTTCCAATAGCAAATTATCAAATTCATAATTATTTTTTAATCTCAATAAATTAAAACTCCAGTTTAATTGAGAAATCAATATGAACTGATTTAACAGAATATGAATTGTCAGATACTAGCTTGACAAAAGATTATATCAATATAGAAAATATCTCAATCCAATAGTTTGAAAGTAATCAAATTAGATTGTATATTTATTGAGAGACAAGGGGGAGTTATCACATGATCAATTATTTTTATAATATTAGCACAAGAGCACCATGTCTAGAAAGACAAGAAGTTATTCTTAAGAAATATGGATTCTTTAATTTATTTTTTCTCACAAAAACTGTTTATTTTTAATACATAATTTAAATATTTTTAATAATTAAAAATCCTTTAACATTAAATTAAAATGCATATTTTATTTTGTTTTTTTGATTCTCTGAATAATTTACATATTATCAGATTTCATTGTATCTAAAGAATATTCTCTGAATAAATTATTTTGGATAAATGTAAGTCTACAGAATGTACATTCCTTATATAAATAGGAATTTAAAATATAATTTAAAAACTAAATTCATTTAAAAACCATTTTTTATAATTACTTTTAAAATATTATATAAACTGAAAACCTGATTTTTATCTGAACACATGCATATATAAACCAAAAATGCAGGCAATTTAGGTATTTGGTTCATTTTACTTATTTCAGGGGTAAGAGGAAAACAAAACATGAATATTAATACTAATGTCTACCACCATTCCTTTGTTGCAAGTAATTCAAGGCTACAGATCACTGAAGGATAGGTTTGATTTACAACATGAATTATTTTGTTGATACAATTTGGTAGATAATATGAATTTTCATAGTAAATCAAATTAATTCAAGTAATCATTCCAACTTTTTTTATCTAATTCTTCCGACATTCCTCAATAATACAAGTTATTACTGAACTTCTGAATAGTCTAAATGTCTAATTATCTACTTATTGTTTTCCAAAAAAGATGGCATCAAATTGCAAAACTAATTAAGTCAATACTAACTTAAGAAAACTACTTAGGTCAATACTAAACATATGAATTTATTTTTATATGCAAAGATACATCAGGAAAGTGACTGCAAAATATAAGTGTTAAATAAGTAATAAAAATAATTAGAAATGTAATTGAAGTGAAAAATAATTTTAATAAAAAACTAACAATAATTTTAAAACAATGCAGAAAAAAGCTAATTCTAACTTATTTAATTTAAGGCTCCTTTAATTTTTTCTATAAGAACTTATCTTTTTTTCCTTAAAAGTTAAGAAAAAATTAAAGTTACTAACAACTGTATCATTTTCTTTAGAAGTTACATGCAAATTTGTGACGGAAATTCCACATTCTTTAAGGAAAGTTTCTATACTTGAAGATGAAAAAGAGTCTGGTAACTGATTAACCTAAAATAAATTTACAATAACTTTAATATATAATAAATTTTATAATATAATACAAGAAAAAATAAATAAATTTTATAAAGAAATATTCTAAATTAAATATATGAATAAACTTTACCTTTACAATAACCATTAAAAATGGTACATTAATGTTATGGAGTTTCAAGAAAGATTCCATTTCATTCTTCATATTGGCTATTAAACTGAAATAAATCAATAAAAACATCATAGATAACTTATCAATTAAAAATTTTATCACAATATGTTTATAAACAAATTTTTGCTTTAATAAAATCAAAATTATGGTTTCTTACATCAATATAAAACACAAATTAAAATTTAGATTTTAAAATAATAAAAAACAAAAATTAACACTAGATAGTTTATAAATTCAAAATTTTATCAAAATATCTTTATAAGCAAATTGATTAATTAATTTATTATTAATTAAAAAATTGTTTTAATAAAATCAAAACTGTAATGGTTTTTAAAATAAATTTAAAACATGCATAAAATAATTTAAAATTTATATTTTGAAATAATTGAAAGCAAAAACTTTTAGGCACAGAACAATTAAAATTTTGGTCAAATTAAAATATACCATTTAACTTGTGAAAAAAAATGACTAACATTCTATGTTAAGACATTTATAATTTTTTTCCTTTAAACTACAGAAATTAAATTGAATAAACATTATAGAATGAAAGAGCAAATAAAAAAATAAAACGATTGATAAATTTAAAAAATTTAGCAAGAAAAATTAATGAAATTCGATTATTATTAAAATAATTACATGAAATGATCTGAGCTAGACTCAAATTCACAGCCTACAAATCTGAGATGTGTTAGAATAATCTACATGAAAATTTTTCCACATAAATTGTATAAAAGTCCAACAACTTTGAACTTCTGTTCAAAATTCCCAGCAACATTTTATCTTTTCTTTTAATATCTTTATTGATTGTAGCTCTTAAAAAAGATAAATAATAAGAGGTAAAATCAGTAAAGATATAGTAGCAAAGAATCATTAAAAGTACCTCAAATCAACAGTGATATCCATATCTAAAAATATTAAAAGATCCCTTTTTTTATCTTAATATATGAAAAGATAAATAAAAAAAAAAAAAGAAATCAGTTAGAAAGAAGTGATAAAGTAATTCATTTTATTTTATCATTTTTGATGACAATCACATGCACTACAGTCACGTGTTCAAAAGATAAATAAACAATAACTGATAAAGAATGATGGATTGATAAATCAATTCATTGATTAGTAATTCATCTATTTGCTCTTCCCTCTCAATCCTTCTTTTTGACTTTTTTTTTAATAATAGCAGAGTTTCAATTCGTTAGGAGAAAAAGTTTTTAAATTTTATAAGATTTAATCGTATTTTTATGTATTATTATATCATTCTTTTATATTTGTTGGTTCAATTTATTAAGTAAGTTAATGCGAATCTAGTTCCTAATTAGTAATAGAATGGCCGGTACAGACGGTTTCTTCTAAAAACTGCGGTAGGACAACAATTATGGAAGAAATACTAGTATCTCGAAATAAAGTCGCGAAAGTATTCTGACATGGAAATATTTACGCAGAACGCTAGATGAGAAATTTTGGATAAGTTTCCATATAATGTGAGAGTTTGGAGGTATAAATAATGTTAAAAATCTATCTGTCTAGGAATTGTGTTTTTTCCGTATCCAGCATAGCGGTGTTATCATGCGTGCAGTTTTATATGCTCTTTCTTTCAATAACTAGAGAAATTTTGAAGATATTTTATTTAACTTACTTTTTTTTGTTATAACTCGGCATTCTGAAGAACAACATATTATATCAGTAAATTTATCTTATCTTGATTATGTAAATAGATTTTATATATTAGAACTATGGTTTCATATATGATTATAAAAATGTGTATATTTTTTTATTTGTGGATGTACCAAAATAATATATGAAACTTGTTGTTTAATTTATTTCGTAATTAAACTGCTTTATATTGTTTTGCGTAGTGCCAGTAGAATTTTAATTTGCAGTGTAGGGAAATGTTTATTCAATAGTATTTGATCATTATGTTTTAGAATAATCAATTTGAACTTTTTAATATATATATATATATATATATATATATATATATATATTTAATTTATTGATCTGTATACTTGTTTTACTACTTACATACAAGAAGGAGTTGACTTAAACATTATTAAAGAAATGGTGTTTCCTATACATTATAGGGATTTGTATATAATCTAGACCAATCAATATTACAGCATTAATTTTGTTAATTTAATATAGTTGTGTGTACAGATTTCGTATATTTATCAAACGCTTCTTTTGAAATAAAATTGATTTTGTACACTTCGTAAAATTTCAGAAATTGCTTTACACACTTTACACATATCGAGTATTTCATCAAAATAAAATTTCCTGAAATTAAGCATTGTAATTTTTTTTTCTTATGGTGGCCCCCCCTTGGGCAAGTAAGTACATTAGCCCATTGGACGCAACAAGGCCCGAAACTGCTACTCATTTTATCGTTACCCGGTGGGCACCTGTAAACCAAGTCACGGAGGTACGATTAGCATCGCTCATGCCACACCACCAAAAACCCGTTTATAGGGCTGGCCGCATTCATCTATCATCTGAGAAAAGTTCAAGAAACAGAGAGAGAGAAATTACATCCATGCCCGAGCCGGGATTCGAACCCAGGTTATCTCCATCCATAGTCAGTAACGCTAACCACTAGACAGGTTGGGTGGCTCATTGTAAAATTTTTTGCTGTAATTTTAGTATAGAAAGAACATGATATTTTGTTATATGACATTGTGCCAGCGTTATTGTCACAAGAATTAGAAAACAAAAAGTAACAGAAGAATAAAATTACTTTAAAAAAATAAAAGAAGAATAAAAATTAAATTTTCGCGAATGGAAATCCTTGTCATACTATAAAACTATTGGCAGTAAAAATAATAAAACATTCCTTTTCCAAGCATTTTGTCTAAAGTATAAGAATACGCATTTATAATTTTAATAAAGTATGACTTATATTTAAATAAATTATTTATATAATGTTTACATAAAATAAAATAATAAAAAAACTTTTGAATTAAAATTATTTACCTTGAAAAAGTACAGATAACTCAATAAAAATATTATAAAATAAAATTAAATTTATCAATATTCGCTTTATCACAGATTTTTTATCTATATCTATGATTCTACATATTTTTATTTATTTTTTAAATTATTAATACATTTTTCCTGTATAAAACAATGTGTGCTCTTTTTAATTTCTTTACTAAAGGTGTTTATTGTCTGCAATTTTTAATAAATAGGATGCTTTATTAAAAAAAAAAAAAAAAAAAAAAAAAATAGGTAACATACATACACTCTAAATAAAGGGCCAAGGTGACCTGATTGATTAGTGCATTCGTTCTCATTATCGGAAGGTAGTGAGTTCGAATATCGACCCAAATGAAAATTCGTCATATTTCTTAATGGCAGTATGTTAAATATGTCGTGGTCGCAATATCCTCCATGTGAAATGATACCTCTGGTGGTGGCTGGTCAAGTATTGGGGAGTGTTGTGTTTGGTCCATGCTTGTAAATCATGAAGATTCCCATTCCCGACTACTTCTCTCTAGCTGGTAGAGTGCAACTCAGGGCTAGGTACAGGGAAGCATGTTGGTGCAACAATAACATTAATAACGAAATATTTTATTTTAGTTTTGTTTCATTAAATTGAAGTTTGTAAAGCATTTAAAGTTTATTGAAATGATTCGTGTATGAAAAAATATTTTAAAATATTAAAAAATTAAAAAAAATTTCTTTTTAATTTCTCGATAAGATAAATGTATAATTAAACTAAACAAGTAAAATCTAAAGTTTTGATACTTATGTATCAAAACTTTGCTTATGAATTCCTTATATCACTGTTATGCTTATGCATAACAGTGATATAAGGAATTCATAAGCATTTGATGGATATATTTGGTGCGAAAATTGATTTTTATTTTCGGTGATTTTAATACACATATTTATGTTTTATTCCCAAAGTTCATATTATTTTTAATTACCTATCCATCACATTTTCACTTCTTAAATTACTTTTCTCTAGTTCCTAATAAATAATAGGTTGTCAAAACTAAGTGTAAGTAATATTCCTATTATGCATCTCCAAATTATTGCGGCAATTTTCTTTAAGTGCGGATGTATTAAAATACTTGCAGCCTGCTGGATTTTCTTCATTGTATCTCGAATCACTAGTGAATGAAATTCAGGTGTGATTTTCCTGTAGTACATTCACACACTCATGTTGCAAGGCCCTTTGACGATACACCACATTCGTCTTTTCTGTCCTGCATTTGAATATTGATAACTGCTCATTGAATTTCATCAAAGTCAAAAGAAACATTTGCTATTTTCGAAATCTAAGTAATTGATGATAAGTTCACTAAATTGTTCAAAAGCATCAAATTTGTTATATCCGCACTCCCAATAGCTGATAAAAGCATTGGGAGGGAGGATTGAGGAAAATAAAAGCATTTATAGGTTTGTGATCATCACCGAGCAAATTGTTGGATATTGACTGTACACAGATGGAAAATGTCAGGTGAGACTGTATAGTAATTAAGAAGGGATAGCTTATGATATGGGAGAAAGTGAATCTGAACGTAAGTGCTTAAGAGATAAAAAATCACCTTCTTGAATTTTCTCAGAAATCTCAAAAGTAAGAGGCGATATGGAATGAGTTCCAAAATCAAGTCGTCGTCTTTATAAACTCTAAAGATACTTAATGACTTTGATCTTCCGGATTGCACTATTTAACTAATTACTTAAAACTTTTCCTTGAGGAATGTAAATATTTATCCAGGAAAAAGTCGATGCAAATATCGTGATTTTAGCTACCAAGAACTTCCATCCTTTGTCTGCAAAATATATTGGATTGCAGATTTGCCAGATTTGTCAGAAATGACTCTTTTTTTTCAAGAAAATTTCATGAAGAGCTATAATATTTGCTTAGTTAAAATGATAGAACTCAAATTATGTGTGCATAGTGGAATTACTTAAAATATTCTTGGAAAGAAATGAATGCGTGCTATGTATGATGATGTAGAAATATGAAGAAAAATAATCAGAATTTTGAAAGGACCCTAAAAATTATGGTCTCTTTATATATGCTGAAGTGGACTTTGGGATTCACCTTATTTTCTAATCATTTATGTATGACGAGTCAAAAATCGGAGGTCACTCTAAAAATTAAAGATTTTTGAACTTATTTTTGTATTAAAATGATAATGGTTCCGCTTATGTTTTGAAAAGTTCTTTGCACAGAAAAGCTTACGCATTTAGTTCAACTAGGAGAACCTGAGTTCAACACATACTTGATACTCAGGAAATACTTTATGAAGTTAAGCTTAATATATTTATATTCTTTAAACTAGCTGGCTAAACTTCCAGCTGTCTTTGATTATGATTTCCAATTGAAAAAGTATCTTTTTAGTTTTTGAAGATGTGTGATTGAGGAAATGACAATATTTATTATATTTTTAATGATATTTACTATTATTCTATTTACAGTTTACGCTCCTTTTTATGAACCTCTAATTTATTAACACTCACGATTTTATGAACTAGTGACTAGCTCCTAATGTGGTCCTATAGATGGAATGATAATTTTAATTGTAATTTGCAATAAAAAATTTTGAAAAATCTCTTTCTTGCGAATTCATTTTTAAACCCTTTTCCTCTGTGATTAATTTATATCACTTTTATTTTATGTTTGAAAAACTTGGATCGATTTGGAGAATCGCAAATTTTTTGAACTAACAAAAGCTAACTAATGTGGAAATCTCAGATTTCTTTAAGCAATTCTTATGATAATTCTCCATCCTAATCTAACCCCCTTTGCATGAAATTATCAGGACTTGTATTACAGGAATTAAACGTTGTAGATGCTATGCACCTGTGAACCGTCTCTTTGACATGCAAGTTTTATTAAAAGAGCCATTGTAAATGAAGGCGATGAAAAAGATTTATTTGAAGACTTGAGTTAAACTGACTTGAATTTCTACAAAGAAAAACCCATTGCAGATCAAATTTTCATTAAGGATTTTTTATTGGTGGACTCAGATGTAATTTGTTCACAAGAAATAACGGTTAATTAAATGATTATAGACATAATGAATGAGTAAAAATACGAGTTACAAAATGTGATTTTGTAGCAGAGAAAAAATTAAGTGGTTACTTTATCTCATTTTTGTTAATAAAATGAAAAAATTATTTTTAGGTATGAATTTTATTTTGCAATTTTTTCTTACACAATGATTGCTAAATAATATTTTCTAATAGTACTTTATTTAAAAACACTAAGCAATTTGGTAGAAAATAAAATGGTTTTAAAATTAGTAAACCAATTTTTCTATTTTACGAACACATTTAATTTTAAAAACAATTTAATCTATCCTTATGAATTTTAAAAAATGAGAGATCTTAACTTTGTATATATATATAAAATGGAACCTACACACACACACACACACACACACATATATATAAATATATATATATATATATATATATATATATATATAATGGAACGATAGAACACATGAAAATTCTCTTTTGTTACGGAGTTAATAAATATTGAATTTGACATTCTTTTCATCTATATTCGAATGAATTTCCGATCAAAAACATAATGGGAAAATCAAAAATACTTAAAAAGCAAAAACAATACTTTTTCAAAAAACGAAAAAGCAAATTATTTTTATTAATGTATGTGTGACTAGAAAGGAGAATTCGGCTGTTCATATTTTTTCTTCTAACAGTTACACGCATATAATCATTTTAAACGAGAGTAAACAACCGCACATCTCCGTTCTTGAAATGAGTACAGAGTTTCGAAACCTTTTACATTGAGTTCAAATCATGTTTTATTACTGTATAAAATAATTGAAAACTCTAAAAAATTTTGAAAATAAACATAGTCTATGTTTTAATTTATATTGAGATGAACATCTTGATATAAGTTTTATTCCATTCTATGCACCCATTTTTAATTTCTACCCGAACAAATTCAACCGGTACACACATAGAGAAAGGAGTAGCTCCTAGCTCTATGGGTACACAGAATAAAAGGATTATATATATATATATATATAGTTTCATTTTAAAAAAATGTACATCTTTAAGAAATTAAGCGTGTTTTAATCTATTGCAATTAAATTAAAACTATGAAAATGCTACCGTATGGTATTCTTGTCTAGCTCGTTCATGGCACTAAAATTTTTTGTACCTTTCGATTAATTTTGTTTTACTGGATATTTTTTCTAATAACTCAAATAAATTAATTTCTCATATAATATAATGAACGATGTAAAAGAATAAAGAATAGTGAAAATGAGTTTACATAAAAATTTTTTATAATTATTAAAGTGGAATAGTTAACTATGACTGTACGAAGCTTTTAAAACCGGCTTTGTTTTGATGTCGTGTGTTAAGATGTGGAGATACTGACATCACACTGATAGAAAATTGGTGTAAGCAATATTTATTTCTTAGCAGAATAAACAGATATGTCTTATTTCTTCTGATTTTTATTAATGCTTTTCGACTTAATAAACGCAAAATCTGCAAACATGTCTACTTCACTTTACAAACGACCAGCTTGGTTCGTCCGAATGTCACCAGAAAAGCAAGACACTTTGCTTAAAATGTTGATTCTTTCCATGGCATCAGTGTTATCATTTTCTAACCGTTTGTATTCTGTCATTAGATTTGAAAGTGTCATTCATGAGTTTGATCCTTATTTTAACTACAGAACGACAAAATATTTAACGGAGAACGGATTTTATAGTTTCCACAACTGGTTCGACGACAGAGCTTGGTATCCCTTAGGTCGAATTATAGGTGGCACAATCTATCCTGGGCTTATGATGACATCTGCTGTGATACATCATGTTTTACAATCATTACACATTACTGTTGATATTCGAAATGTTTGCGTTTTCTTAGCACCACTATTTTCTAGTTTTACAACGTTAATCACATACCTTTTAACTAAGGAGTTGTCTAATGCTGGCTCTGGTTTGATAGCTGCTGTTATGATTTCTATTGTTCCTGGTTACATATCTCGATCAGTTGCTGGTTCTTATGATAATGAAGGCATTGCTATTTTCTGTATGTTGCTGACTTATTACTTGTGGATTAAAGCCATCAAAACTGGTTCTGTCTATTGGGCTGCAATGTGCAGCATTGCTTATTTTTACATGGTTTCTTCATGGGGTGGTTATGTTTTCTTGATCAATTTAATACCTTTGCATGTTTTAGTTTTAATGATAACTGGTCGTTTTTCTCATAAGATTTATGTTGCTTATAGCACTTTATATTGCTTGGGAACATTACTTTCTATGCAGATATCATTTGTGGGATTTCAGCCTGTGCAATCAAGTGAACATATGGCTGCCCTTGGTGTTTTTGGCTTGTGCCAATTGTATTCGCTTGCAGATTATGTAAAATCTCGCTTAAAACGTGAAGATAGTGATGTGTTATTTCGTGCAGCATTCACTCTCTTCTCTGTAATAGCAGTCTTCCTAGGTGCTATATTAACTGCAACTGGTAAAATCTCTCCTTGGACGGGACGTTTTTACTCATTATTGGATCCATCCTATGCTAAAAATAATATCCCTATCATAGCTTCCGTTTCTGAACATCAACCTACCTCATGGTCAAGTTTTTATTTCGACCTTCAATTACTAGTATTCATGTTTCCAGTTGGACTTTATTACTGTTTCAGTAAACTTACTGATGCTAATATATTTATAATTTTGTATGGAGTTACTAGTATTTATTTTGCTGGAGTAATGGTCCGACTAATGCTAGTGTTGGCTCCAGTTATGTGCATTTTATCTGGTATAGGAATTTCATCTGTACTTACTATCTACTGTAAACAACTGGATGCCCCTTTGCCTGATAAGAAAATTAAACGATATGACAATAACTTCTTCAAAAGAAAAGAAGTTTCTATTGGTTTTATAGTTATGATGCTTGCATTTTTGTGTTCATATGTCATGCATTGTACTTGGGTAACCACTGAAGCTTATTCTTCACCCTCTATTGTACTTGCTGCTCGAAGCCATGATGGATCAAGAATAATATTCGACGACTTTCGTGAAGCATATTATTGGCTAAGACACAACACACCAGAAGATGCCAAAGTTATGTCTTGGTGGGATTACGGATATCAAATAACTGCAATGGCTAATCGTACTATACTTGTTGATAATAACACTTGGAACAACACTCATATATCTAGAGTTGGGCAAGCTATGGCTTCGACTGAAGATAAGGCATACGAGATTATGAGAGAATTGGATGTGAACTATGTGCTTGTCATATTTGGAGGACTTACAGGGTATTCATCTGATGATATCAATAAGTTCTTGTGGATGGTTCGAATTGGTGGCAGTACTGATCGTGGGAAGCACATCAAAGAAAATGATTATTACACCAAGTCTGGAGAATTTAGGGTAGACAAGGAAGGTTCAAAGGTACTTTTAGATTGTTTGATGTATAAGTTGTGTTACTATCGTTTTGGTTCCGTATACACAGAAGCTGGAAAACCACCAGGATATGACCGTGTCCGAAATGCAGAAATTGGTAATAAAGATTTTGAATTAGATGTACTGGAAGAAGTTTATACAACTGAGCATTGGTTGGTGCGAATTTACAAAGTGAAAGATTTACCAAATCGAGGAATTTAATTCATCTCTGTTCAAAATTATTTTAATTGATTTCCATTACTTATAAATAATAATTAACATTTTATGTTTTTCCTACTTAATTTTTCATAAAATTGGATATACGTATTTTTCAAATTAGTGTTTCTTTTCTATTATCGTGATTTTTTATGGTTATATTTGCTATTTGAAAAAGAAATTATTTTCAATTTTTGAACACAATATAAAATTATTATATATAAATATTTCTTCAATAAATGTTATTTTCCCTATTTTTGAAAATGAATGCTCTAATGAAAATCACAATATATAAATCTCTCATTTATATTTATAATATAAATCATAAATGATTTTTAACTGAACAAGTAATAAAAATAGTTTGCAGCTGAAATAATTAGAAAATTTTCACAATTTAATTTACTTCTGGAAATTTTTTTTTTTTTTAATTTCATCCATTTATAATAAATACTATCATTCTTAAAAGCATTAACTCATTTATACAAAAAGACTTCTATATAGATAATCAGGAGTTCTATGCAAATTAATGAAAATTTTATAAAAGAAAATTGAACTATGTACCTTGTTCATGAATGGCATAATTTTCTAATACTGATACCAGATTTCTATATAATGAAATTTCTGTGCAAATTTATTTTACATCTTATGTTAGTTCCTTACATGCATTTAATAAATAATTTCCATCTTATATCACATGCTTAAATATTTCTTAAACAAGAACACTTTTAAACAATGTAATGAGAATGCTATAGATCAAAAATTAATTTACAAGAGATTATTTCACATTTTAAGTCTTTCGACATTTTCTGTATACAAAATGGAAAAACAAAATGTTTATTAAAAATACTGAATTTTTTATTAAAGATTATAAAAATTGATAAAGCATATTTGGTTGACCTATTAAAACAATTCTTTTATTGTTATATTTACAAGAGACTGTATTAAATTGAGCTTCACTGTTATTTTTTTGATTGTTTATATGAATTATAGTGAATGTACCTTGAATATTACAAATTATATTAATTGTTGTTTAAATTATTTCAATTATGATACTGCAATGGCCAAATATATTGATTTAATGGATTTTATAAAATTCAGAATTCAGAATAAAATTCAGAATTGTACCAACAATAAGAAAAAAACTGAAAATATTTCCTCTTCATTGTGTAAATTGTATTCTTCATAATTTTTCTTGGATTTCCATTTTTTGACTTCTGTTGTTATCAAGTGTCATTATTTATGTTCTATAATTGATCATTGATACTAAATTTATTTTATGTCAACTAAATATTTTTAAAATATAGCCATAAAGTGTATATTTGATATTGTAGTAAGTTATTACATTATATATTCACTATAATTTTTTTAATATATAACACTTTTTATTGTATTTAATAATTTTATAAAAAGAAAATTTAAATATTTGAATTATTAGGTTACTTACCTAAATTAAATTGATTGTTTTGTTTATTATATTTTTGTTATTTGTTTTATAAAATTCTAATGGAAAGAATTATAATATTTAAAAATTTAATTTGGATAGTTACTTAAAAACATTTTAATTTTCATTGTGCAATATGTTCAAGATAATGTTTCTATATATATTCTGTTATTTAAATTAAAACATGACTGATTTCATTTGAAACTGTAATATGAATTTCTCAATTTGGTAAATAAATTTTACATAATTAATGTTAACATTTTTTGTTCTTTTTTTCATTAGTTTGAAAAACATAATTTCATTGTTAAATTTGGTATAAGATGTCAAATTCTCTCATTTTTGAAAAGCTCTTTTACTCAATTCTTTCATCAATCATAGAATAAATCATTAAATATAATGTCATAAAATTACATTAAATGTTTCATAATTTTTGGTGCTAAGAATATGTCATGGTTTAATTTTCTTTTACATTTCATTGCAAAATAAATGTAACATATCTTTTTATTTTGTTGAAAAATGTTTATTGTTAGTATTTGACTAAATGTTGACAGGTTGCTCAATTTTCCAGTTATTTTATTGTAAAGCAAGTTTATACATTTCCACTGCTATAATAGCTTCTAAGTTCTCAAGTTTTTTTTTATGTAAAAAATAAGAACAATTCTTTGACTTCCAATTTCTTTATTTTAATGTTACATTAAAGTGATATAATAAATACATTTTGTTTCAAAGATTAATTATTTGTATTCTCATAAATATTTAATTTCAAGGACTAAATACATATAATAAGTATAAGTCTTGAGATTTTTTTTAAACTCCCATTAAATGAAATTGATGTGATGAGAATTCCCAATCTTAGCTTTGTAATTTATCTAAATGAATTTTAAGATATTTATGTATTATTTGATACTGTAAACGTTTTGTTCAGAATATAAACATCTTAATTTTTTTAATTTAAGGTAAAAGTTTTATTTTTTATTTATGATTTCTTATTGTTATTATCATTAAATACTATTGATGTTTTTTTATTAAGAAGAAATTTATTCATTATTACATTTTTTTCAATATTTAATAAGTAAATTTTTTCAATTACTAATTTTTTTCTGTTTAAAAGAAGTGTCTTAATAATTACTACATTGACATAGTTAAAATATGTGAAATAAAACAATTTTGTTTAAAAAAGGTTTTCACTTTTTGATTAACTATGACAGTACATATAATTATTTTTTTTTTCAAATTAAAATTTATTTTATGCATTTCCTAAATTAATTAAAATATTTTTAATATGAATGGAAGAAAAAAAAATTTAAACTAGTAAATGATAGTTGATTAAAATTTAGTTTTTTTCTTATCAAAATAATATACAATAAAAAATAATTTTCCCATCATTTTAAAAATTAAATTTGGTGTTAGTTTTGAAAAATGTACATGTAATTTAATTGTTTTTTTGTACAAGTAATCTTATAGTTTTTTTTGTTCATGTAATTTTATTGCTTTTTTACATGTAATTTTATCGTTTTGTAATGCACATGTAATTTAATAGTTTTTTTTTTTTTTTTTTTTTTTTTTTTTTTGTAATGGACTGTGTTATGGCATATTCCTAACATTATAAAAATTCTTTTTATTACACTTTTTTAAAGTACAGATCTTTTAAAATTACTTCAGATGTTGATAAACTTGGCAATGTATAATGTTAAGTTAGTGATAAATAATGGGAATCATAATATTAGTACCTTATTTTAAAAAACTGCACTGGAACTTCAAGCATTAAAGCAACAGAAATTTCAGCTCCAATTAAAAATAATGAAATCTCAAAATTGTGTTCTGGAATATTTAGAGTAAGTAACTCAGATGTACAGTTCAGAAGCTTTATTTTCATTAAATTTTTGGTATGTTTCAGATGAATTTGGCTGAGTCACCAGCTAAATATTAATGCTCTACTGATTATTTCTATAGTTTGTGGTTTCAATTTCTATCTCAAGCATAGACTTGTGCCTTGGAATACTAGGTAAATTAGTTTTGGTTGAATCAGTCATCATGGAGAAATTTAACTTTGGGTAAAAAGGAAACAAAGCTATTGATGCATTAAACTTTTATCACATACAAAAAAAAAAAATTTTTTTTTTTGGAAATTATGGTATAATTGATTACTTAATTATAGACTTGTGTATTTTGATTTAAAGTTAAAATTGTTTGTAGTTGTCCTTAAAAAGTTCACGAGTTATAATAAAATTCAAGTTATAAAAAAATCTCCAGGATTAAGATATTTTTTTTTAAAACTTTATGCTTGACAAAAAATGCATCAAATGTTAAATAAATTTTTCATATAAATGTTTGGTTTTTTTAATTTTTAGGTGTTAAGAATTTAAATTTTGAAAAAATCATTGTCATGCAAGTGATAAGTTAATGTCTAAGTATTGTTGGCACAGAAGAAAAAAATTTCCTTTAAAATAAATACACTTAACCTTGGGTAAAAAGGAAACAAAGCTATTTATGCATTAAGCTTTAATATAAAAAAAATATAATTTATAAAATATTTAATTCAAAACAGTTTATTAATCTTATGCAATAAATTTTGCAACTAAAGAATGAATTCTCCATTAAAAGAAATTATGTGACTTGGATTTTCAAAGATTTTGTACAGGTGGTGAAAGTAAGATATATTTTTTAAATCAATGAATTTATTTACGATAATGAAACTTTTTGTTATTAATTTAAGTAATTTCATAAGGATAATATTTAACAAATCTTTAAACACAATATTTAAAAGAATTATCTTTACCTAGTTGTATGCCCAAATGCATTTCATGCAAACTATTCTCAAGATATTTTAAAATTAATTTTTATCTACATATTGTATGGTGTATTTTTAGTTTCTCATAAATTTGATGTATTTTCCACTTTTTAAAAATGCATATTTTGTATATGACCAGACTTGTGATGACTTCCTCGATTTCTTTAGAGTGTTCATCAAGTGCAGTGAAATATTTTCATCAGTGAGTAGTTCATCATATAAATAATCTTGAATTTTATTGCAGTAATGTTTTGAATTTTGCAATCAGTACAAGCATGTAATAGCTCGTTTGATTCCCTTTATTTTTCTCACTTATTGCAGATTAAGGTTTGGGTTTATGTTAGAAAACATAATTTCCATAATTATTTACCGCTTAATGTTACTTTTTACAAGTTTACCTTAACTTTACCAACTATCAACTGATGCAGCAAAATAAGTGGCTGCAAAAGTGCATTACATCGTTTTTGTTTTTCATGACCACTTTTATAGTTTAGTGTCCATTCTATTTTTAACTAGTTCTAAATTGAACTGTGGCTTAAAGTAAAACTGTATTATTTTCATAGTGATTAATTTCCAGATTACCCCTCAGCAATTATTGAACAAAGTGAGATCGATGTTGCATTTCTACCTGCAGTGTTTGTTAAGTTTGGTGCTAGAAGGTTTTCCAAATTTCTTCTCTTTTGATATGTAAATATGATTCCTGTCTATATAAAAAAATCCTAGAAGGAAAAGACACAATCTATGTTACAATGTCTTAGGTTATCCACTACATAGAGTAGAATCTAATTCCAAAAAGCAATTTTAAGCTGATAATTGTTTACGAAATCTTATTAATATTATTGAAGTATATCAATCTGAAATTCAATAGCATCAAAGTTCAAACTCTTGCTGAAAGTTTTTATTTGTTAACAATGTTGCTTCTCACAGGACAGACATTTCATGATCATTGTTAGTGAGTGAGCACCAGCATACTTACGTGCATTTATCTCTGAGTTGGGTTCTACCAGTTACATGGAAAGTGCCAAGTGGCAGTCTAATATAAAAGGAGGAACCGAGAAGAAAACTCCCTAATACTTGATCTGCCACTTCACTTGGAAGATGTTGCAACAATGATCTACTTAACATGCTTCAATTGCCTTTAGTGAAAATGTCAGATTTTTGGTTAAGTTGATTCTCATTGTAGTGATGGATGATTCTGTTTATGAAGGATATTTCTCACACCACTCTATATCCCTTTTGAAAGTATTATTAAAAATTTTTGCACATAAATTTAAACATGTAGACCAACTTTTAATTGAACCTCAGTACTTGCATTATATGTCAAGTGTCTGAGGCACTTTTCTGCTATTGGTTTGTTTGATTTTCTTTTTTCGTATTTTAAAACCTACGGTTTAGTCTCAAGCTTGCTAAAATGTTTCTAAGATGTAGTTTTTTGCTCCCAACTACTTGGCAATGAAATAAAATATTCAAACTTGTTCTCTTGTCCATTGCTTAGTTTGTCCATTGTCAGGATTACACTAAGCTGATTTTGATCTTTAAATATTTATCATATACTCAGTATTTTTTATAATTGATATCATTTAAATCAAGTTTTTATATTGAAAAACTGTTAGACTATATTTATTTTAGACAACTTCATGATAAATAATTTTCTAGAATTTTGACATATGTTCTTTCTTTTTATTTCTCTATTGCAGTATTGCCCTTCATAATTTCAATTACTATAATTGAAGCAAATTATTACTGTAAAACCTAAAAGAACAGAAGGAAAGATTGTTTCTGAAAATAAGATGCATCCATAATGAAGATGAATATTTTCTGTAGGAATATTAGTTTTCCAGCATGTCTGCAACTCAAAAATTGATGGATCAGTTCTGTGGGAAAATTTTTTATATTCAGTATCTACTCTCTGGATTTTTTCATTGTTTGCCTAAACTGGAAAAGCTTGAGCAATCAAAATTTTGCTAGTGATGAGCTGAAAAACGTAGTTATAACTTGGCTTAATGGAATGGCAATAGTTGAGTGTATAACATGAGAACTCTTAAACTTCTATTTAGTTATGTTCATTAAAAAATGATTTTGTAAAGAAGTGAAGGAAACTCTATGCATGTAACTTAATTTTTTTGTTGCAATAAAAATTTACTTACAGTTAAACAGTTTAACTTTCTGAATGACCATATTTTATCAATTTTTTATTATTTGGCTATTTCAGTTTTGCAGGAGAATTTTTCATCTCCGCTCAATAAAATGCTTGAAGTATTAATTTTTGTCTAAATACATTTGAGGGAGTATCCATTTTACTACCCCATCTACAGCGAAATGTTTTCTATAACATTATTTTAAGTAAGATTCGCTATTAAGTCAGCAAATGGATTCACTTGACTATGGAAGAACTTTGTTGCCTGGGAAAATGTCATATTCCTGCACAGAATGAAAAAAATAGAAAACTTTTCTATTTAAAATCTATTGTATAGATATTTTTCTACTTCAATCTAGGAAGATAATTAAAACCAAGAGGAAAAAGAACAATGATAAATCGTTCCAACATTAAGTTTGAACCTAAATATCTTTAGAATTTGATAGAAAAAACTTATATTACATACATGCTACTAAAATTTTTAGATTTAATTTTTGTTTATATTCTCCTGATAGAATAATTTTTAATAACTATAACTCGTGTGTAAAGGAGTCTCTAAATAAATGTTTAAAAATTGAGCAAGTCAATATACATAAAAAAATTTTGGTTGTTACCAAAATTTTATGTAATACTTGATGTCATTCCCTCATTAATTGAATAATTATTCTTTAAGTACAAAGATTACAATTTCTTACAGAAGTTGTTTGCAATACTTAATATAGTTAGATTTAAACAACAAACTAATTGTAAGTTTATTAGGTAAACACTGATAGTTTTGTGTTATGAAAAATATCAGACTATATGTCATCATACATAATAAATTTTTAAAAATAGCCAATTAAATAATTTTTTTCAAAAGTATTCATTTTTATATAATAGTCATTTTTTAAAATTTAAAATGATTATTAATGTCTTCAGGAAATAATTGTATACATTACATTACTCTAGAATTGTCAGTTAAAAAATTGTATGTTTGACTACATCTTAATGAGAAATTGTTTTTTTTATTTTATTTTTTTATTTATGAAGCATTGGATAAAGTGTAACAAAGAAATATTATAGAGAAAATAGTAATATTTATTTAAGTAGGTATATGTATACATAAAACTATGATTCAAAGCAGTTACAATTTTTATTTCACTACTTATATGCAGAATTTGTAAATGTTTATGCATATTGAATTTCTTCATATTAAAATATTGATTCTATGCACAAAAAATTATTTAATTCTGTTTAATGTCATGAGTAAATAACATTATTTTTCATTTTTATGAATTAATATTTTATATTAAATAAATGTCAAGAAATAAATGAATTTTTGCAAATAAAATTTTGAAAGATAAAATGTAATCTCTTAAAAAACACAAAAGAAGTAGATAATATATATACGTACATTTGTATATGATTATTTTAAATTAAGTAAGTACTTAAAGTAGTACTCTTTAAAAAAGCTTAATAAATTACTAATATATTAAATATAATACTGATAAGTAATGTATCAATCAAGATCTATAAAATTTTCTATGTAGCTTTAACTTGTGAAATTTACAAAAGAGAAACTTTAAGAGATAGCAATTAAGTCTACGGATTCTTAAATATAAAATGCTTAAATTGATAATCAATTTAATTTTTAAGTGACTTTATATTTTATAAATTAAATTGAGTATATAAATGCTTTTAAGTATTTATCAATATAAAGATAAATAATAATTAATATCTTAAATATTCTTAATTAATTCTAAAAATATCGTAAAGGTTTTAATAATCAATGCAAAACCAATAAAATGTACTATAATAATATAACAATAAAATGTTTCTCTTCTGTTCTGGTTGTGCCAACTCTATATATTTTGAAGTTGCAAACAAATGTTTGAAAACTTCTAATGGCTAGAAATATCTTAATTTCCTACAATATAAAACTATTTAATAGAAGCTCACATAAAATTTCAAAAAAAGACTTTGATTCTGAATAAAAATAAATAATATGAAAGAAAAAAAAGCATAAAAGCTATTAAACAATTATCAATGTCATTTAGGAATTTTATAAGCTTTCAAATGTTTCTGTTTATAATTGCCAAGCTTTCTCCATCATGGTCACAAAATATTCATCTAAGTCGATAGAAGCACTAACGCCAGCATAGTAATCAATGAACTCCTGCTTGGTGACCTATAAAATGTAAAAACATTATATATAATCCAAATTATAAACACTATATGAAGAAAATGTACAAAACGCTTTAAATGAAAAATAATTTTGTTCATTCTTAAATAAAAATAGTTGAGCTAGCAGAGCAGATGGATGTTAATAGTGTTTGAAGACCACTTAAACTGTACGATTCAATTTATTCCAATACCTTGACTAGTTAATGTGCAAAAAGCGACCACTGAGGGACAAACAACATGCCTTGACTGGACTATTTATTATTCAGAATTTAGTAATAATTGGCTGTACTTGGCTACTTAATTAGGTAAGAATAAGCAACTGGAAACGTCAGAGTAACCTATACTACTTCGGAAAAGTGTTCTCATTATTAGAAGGTAGTGAGTTTGATTCCTGACTTATCCAATGATCTATCATGTTCACCAAGAGCGGTTGGAGTACGTTAAATAGGTTTTGGTGGTAATGTCCTCCAAAAGAAATAATACTTTTAAGGATTGGCAAGTCAAGTCTGGAGAGTCTTCTACTTGATCCTTGTTTCTAAATTACAAAGATTCTATTACCTTCAAATATTTCCATTTGTTGAATCAATTCGTAAAAATTTCTTTAATATAAATTATAAGCACTTAGCATAAAGCTACAAAAGTTAAAGCCATTACCTACCTCCCTAGCTATTTTAAGTGTATTAGCAATGATAAGACATTTTTGTCAACCGCATTATTGTTCCAAGTCATCGAGATGCGTTGCAAGAAAAGAAACATTTTATTAAGCATTAAAATGCATAATAAACAGCGAAATGAAAATGAATCTAAGGCAATGAAAGACCTTTCAATTTACTTTTTGTTACAAAACGAGCTAATTAAAAAGCTTTAAGCTAAAGTACATAATTATATCATCTCCAATTGAAAAACTGGGTTGAATATGACCTATTAAAAAAAATCTCAAACTTATAAAAATAGATGAATTTTCTTTTTACGGACAAAAATTTTTGCATGTTCCTATTGTTAATAAATAAAAGTTTATTCGAAATTTGTTTTTATTTTGAATACTAAGCAATACGTTTTCTTTTAAAATAAAGTTTTGATGAACTGTCAGAAATTTATGTAACTTTCAATTTATCTGATGATGCTGGACGTGATCTGTTTATAAAATCATTTAACCTTTGCTTCCCTAATGCAAGAGCAAAATTTTATAACTTTTACAATAGAATAACTTTCAAAAATAGGCTTATGATTTGTTATTTTAATACTCTTAAAATTTGCGATTCTAGGTAGTATCTCAATTTACCTCGTGGCAAATTATAGTAACGCCTTTTTTGAGTTGATTGAATTTTTTCTGAATCATAAATGAAGGAAACAAGCATCCATACAAATAATTGAGTTTATGTGCATGCTTCGTAACAATAACAAGATTTTTTTTTTTTAATTATTTTTTTACCCACCTTTCCGTCAGCTTTGTTGGGCGTGTCGAAACTGCCCAAGAATTCTAACAACACATCATCTTCGCTCCTTTTACCTTCAGCAACATCCGGATGTTCTTTGGCGTTGTAGACGCCCTTCAGATCGTCCAAGGTCACGCATCCGTCTCCTGTTTTGTCCATCTTCGCAAATGCCTTTTCTATCATGTCCAGTCTTGCTTGAGGAAGTGGAGGCTGCGAGTACAAGAAAACTCTTATGAAGAACAGTATGCTAAATTTGTCAAAAAGTAAAATTTGTAAGTTCGTTAAAACCATTTTCAAATGGGAAACCATCATGACGTACAATATGCCAAATTTATCAAAGAGTAAAATTAGTAAGTTTGCTAAAACCATTTTCAAATGAGAAAAATTCATGGGGTTTTAATCGATGGTAAAATAGAACCACAGATCTTTTGACTCAGGGATTCAGTTTTTGAAACAATAAACTATGCCTATTTCTTAATCAGAAAAAAAAAAAAATAAATAAATGTGAGTGTATAATCATGTTAAAATTATAAGTTAAACTAACTTTGGACAATTTTTGTTTGCTGTATGTTTGTGTAAGTCAACATGAAATGAATGCTCCCTCGTTTCATATTCAAATGAAAGAATTTTTATAATTCATTTTGTGGTTCATTTCATAATCAAATGGATGAATTTTAGTGGTCCACTTTATTACATAATTTTGAAATGTTGATTCCAAAATTGTCCAAAAGAGAAAACTCTTAAAGATCTTTTGGCAAAAATATTTATTATCTTATAAAAAATAATAAAAATGTATCTATAAAATGGTATTATTTATTCAAAGTTATATAGTCTCATGACAAATACTATACAAAAAACGCATGATTATCGAATAATTAAACAACCATGTGCAAATGTATGTTTGTAAATTAATAATCAGTTATGGTTCTCCTGAAAATTACATTCTGGAGCAGGAAAATTCAATCTCAATAAGTTGTCCAAATATTGAGATATTTGTACTGTAAGTATGTATCGCGTGATTAGATATGCTTATAACGATAACATTAGGTTGGGGAAAATGTTATCCATTATTTTTTCGGTAGACGTCTGTAGTGATCGCTATCTCGTGAGGTATCTATCAAACAATTTCAAATTTATGCTCATTGGAAAGATGACATTTGATACTAAAATATTCTCTTGCGGTTTTTTGTTTGATTAATTCAGTTACGAGTACAAGGTTTTAAAAATAGAAGACAACAAACAGAAAATTCGATACATTTTAGTTTTTCTTTTATAATGGCGAAAATGCTAACCAGGTGGCTAAAATTGTGAAAGGTGTTTATCGTCCTATATATGACTGTAACAACCAATTTTGGTTTCGTCGATTCCGTTTGGGTATTTGGATGCTAAAGATGCACCTCGCATGGATACAACATAATCGAGAATGTCTATAAAATATCAAAAATTATCAAACTTGACAGCATGTCAGCAGTCGTAGCTTCGCACGAGACCTAAAAATCTACATGAAAACTATTTTAAACCTTTTTACAAAGTGAATCTGAAAGAAGGTACAAAAAGTTCATGTAAAAATAATGGATTTCTTTTTCCCCAAACTAATATTAAGGCAGTAATATGATCATAGAGACTGCAACATCACATGCTAATCTATAATAATAAAAGCAAGTGTAATGTGTCTGTCCGTTTGTCTGACCGAGCTCTCCAGCCAAATCTATCGCACGCAGGGACCTGGAATTTTTTACACGGAAGCACAAGGGGGCTGGCCACCAGACCTCGAAGCCCGATTTTCGATTTTTGAATTAGAAAAATTTTAAAAAAATTATTTATAAAACTTCTTCTCGAGATCGCTGCTCGCCGATAGCTGATTCCGGGGTTGTACCAGCTCCTTTTGAGAAACAATTCTGGCGACCATCTTTTGGAAAATTTTCCGTTTAAAATATTTAGGATATATTGTTCCTTTTTATCGACGGGGAATGTTGTGTGTGGGGGGGGGGAAGAGAGAGAGAGACAGTCTACGTGTCCTACACTACTATTCCTGCGCTATTCACTTATCTGCATTTTCTAAATGCACGGGCAACGCCGGCGGGTACAGCTAGCTCTATATAAAGAAAAGAAAGATTTTTGTTTGGAAGAGCTTGAAGTGTTAGCTCGTAAGTTTTTTGCATTTATAGAGTTAGTACAGTAGAAGTCCATTAATCCGGCATCCAACAGTCCGGAATGCCCGATAGTCCGGCATCGCTCCGGAAAATTATAAAAATTTTGGCTTTCTCCCAAAGTATGTCTGTAAAGCAAATAAAAACGCTCGAGAGCTATTCGGAAGTTTTCTGGGTAGTTCGAGATCATCCGGAAGCGCTCGGTATTATTCGGAAACAATTAGCGGCCGGCTAGTCAATAGTAAACGTAACTTTTGAAACAGTTCATAAAAAAAGTGATTTTCTTTCTAACTGTACACAGGGTGACCATGTTTTCAAAACCTAAGCCTAAATAAAGTGACTCAGATGCCGAAACGGCAGAAAAGGAAAAATCAGCTGGGCAGAAGCTGCAGCATCACTAAATAAGTATATTTTTCTGAGGCTAGTACAGTGCTTCAGAAGTTATTGATTTCCATATCATTAGAAATAAATTTTAAACTAAACGCCAAAAGTCAAGAAAACAAATAGACATTCATGACCTTTTTAAATCTAAGGGAAATATGTTTTATAGTACGTGTACATACATTATATGAAATGTAAAATAAACTTCGTTGTATGTATTTGCATACTGTATTTGTAGTTTAATTATTAACCTATTGTTCTTATAACTACCATCCGATAGACCGGAATTTTCGGTAGTCCGGCACCGAGCCGGTCCCGAACGTGCCGGATTATCGGACTTCTACTGTATAATGGTTCGTATAATAAAATGAGTATCACGGTGGGATATACGAATGGTTCTTTCAGGGAAGTTGCAGATCATTTAAAAATGCAAGTAAAGAAAGGAAATATTGTTGCTTTCAACAACTTGAATTGTAACTTCATTCTTCAATGTTCACAAATTTTACGAACACTTTTTGCTTGCCTCATAATATGAAAGAAGTCTCATTCGAAAATGTTTATGAATTTGAACTAAAAAGGAGATTGAGTATGCTACAAGAAATCAATGATCGTATCATACATAACCAAGTAATATTCATGCAAATATAGAAACAATAAATTCAGAAGGGAATAACTGTAACTGTTAAGTCGTACATGTACTTATTAGCAAGACATGTCGTTGATGGATCATTTTGGTGAATCTTTCACTATATCAAAATGAATAGTCTGAGCACATTTTTTGCTTTAAAATTACGACTTGACTACTTAAAACGATGAATAAAATAAAAGTATTTAAAAGTTAACAACTTACACGAACAGCTTTAAGGAATTCCTCAAAACTGACGGTTCCACTCCCATCCTTGTCCAGCTCGCCGAACAATTCTGTAATTTCTCCGTCGTCCATTGAAGCTCCGTATTCTTTCAATCCGATTTTCATTTCTTCTAAATCCAGTTTCTTGTCTCGGTTTTCATCAATCAATCGAAATGATCTGAAAAAAAAAGAATAAAACAAAAATATTAAAGCGAGTGTGCTTTTTAGAATTCTAAGTATTATTTTCCATATATTTGAAATAATACGAGACGCGCCGTGGTGATCTTGTTAATTAGGACGTCGTTCTCATTATCAGAAAGTACTGAGTTCGAATCCCGGCGTATCTGAATATCCGTCGTGTTCCCTAATGGCTACTGGGGTACATAAAATATGTCTAGTAGCAATGTCCTCCATGTTCCCATTCCAAATTAATACCTCTGGAGGTGATGGAGGCCTTGGATCTTCCTTGACTTCCTGTCTCTAAACTGGAAGACCCAGATAGTGCTGCCATCTATGAGCCAAGATCGTACTTCCACTCTCGTAGGAGGGTTGCTTTGTTTAAATTCGGAAGACACTCTTTCTGACTTTATTCGTCCACTTGGCGAAGCCAAGCCTGCCCGTCGGGGGACGGACAGGCTTGGCTGTGATACTTGGCTTCGCCAAGTATCATAAGTAACAACAACAATATGAGATCCAAATTTCATTATTTTTAAAGCAAAACAATTTAATATAAGTGTAGATGATTAAAAGATTTCTAGATCGAAAGATATTTTTTCTGACTAGAAAATCACGGGTTTGGTATCTGACTTTAAGAAACATCATTTTGCGAAAAAGCTTTTGGGCGATCAACTTTCAAGAGAAGAAAGTCTATTTTCTTCTTCTTCCCCCCCCCAAACTTATGTTTTTTTTTCTTTTAAGACCTTTGTTTTTTGTGGAGTAGAGGTCTGGAGAGTTGGTATTCTCTTCAAATGTTTACCCCTAATCACTTGGTAGTGGCTGTAGCTGATGCACCAGCATGTTTCTCTAAGCATAGTCCAGAGTTGGGCTCTACCAATTTGGCAGTCGTTCAAAATTGTAAGATGGTTCACTGTGTCTAGTACCCGATATCAAAGCTTGAATTTCTACTCCAAAGAGTTGAATCATATTTTTAGCCATGTTGAAGTTTAAACACGGCGTAGTGAATAATCTAACATTTAAAAGCAGTTGCAAATCATTTATGCACACACCGGATTTTGCTTCTCGAAAGAGCTTTTTCGTTGATAATGGATCATGTTCGAATGTTGCAAAGGAAGTAACACACACACAGAAAATTTTAAAACATCTACCATAATCTAGATAGCCATACCTTGCTCAAATGGGGACTGGAATCCTACGACGTTTCCAAAGAAATCGATCATACTATTAGTTATCGGAAAAGATATTTTTAAACCATGGTTATCGTTGACATTGGTGAGCGTTATGGTCTATGAAAACCAAGGTCGAAAATTTACCGAATGTTTTGGAAAGATATCTACAAAAACTGCCAACATCATAATATTGCACACTTTTATCAAATAAATGCTATTTGTTAAACTTACCGAGAGAGTCCAATAATTCCATTGGCTCCTCTGGAGCGACAGAGATCACGAAGTTTCTCAACTACTGCCGACATGATTTCTTTGGCTGAAAATTTAACAAATAAAATAAGTAAAGAATAATAATAATTAAAATAAAGTTAAAAATTTACTATACGGTCACCTTTGGCGACTTATTCAAAATATCGCCATTTCGCACAAGCGAGATCTAAAAAAAGACAGAATATTGAAAAATTTTGCCCGTGGAAAAAAATTGGTTGCCAGAAAATGTTATTAATCGCCAAATGTGGAAAAATTGTGCCAAAAGTGACCGTATAGTAAATCTGATACAACAAAACATTTAAATATTCATAAAATAATAGGAATGATGGAAGCAGTATGATAAAAAATATACGTAATACTTTATATTAATCATTCTTTAAACGTAGATTAAGTGCATATTAAATGGTAATGTATTATAAAATATTAGGGAAAAAATATTGCCTTTATATAGATATTTTGCATTAAGAGAAAAATATTAAAAATAAATTTAATCACACTTTTAAATTTAGTTTTTTTATTACAGCAAATTAAATTGAATTTAATCAATTTTAATAATTGAAATAAAGAATGGAATTATTGTAAATTTTTAAAGAAATATCTCTTTAAGCCCTTACGTGTATTAAATTCTTAGCAGATTCCCGCTTGTACCATACCGGCGTTTATGTGCATTAAAAAGATATGAAAAAAATTGTATTACCGTAGCCTCTACAAAGCATTAGAAAATGATGCATTTTAAATGATATTTTATGAATGATTTGCATGAAATTTCTATTTAAGCCAATAATAGTTGTGAAATTGGTTCCTGAATGGTTTTTAATGCTCAGTTCAAAATCGTAAAAATGATTAATAGTTAGGGCTTGGGTATGCGTAATTTGGAGTCCATTTTAAACTATAGCTCTTAGTTTAATTAACTCTTGTGAGCAAAAAATTACGATATAACGTTTATTAAATATTTTCTTTTTTATTTAATCTTTTGGCTTTTCTAGTTTCATAAATTGTGTGTCAGCTTTAAATGTCAAAATTTTAAATACAGCTGTACTTAATAAAATGTTAAATGACCAAATTATTTTTATTTCCAATGTCGGGCACCCTTGAGCAAGTAAGTATATTAGCCCATTTGCCGCAACAAGGCCGGAAACTGCTACTCATTTCATCGTTACCCGGTGGGCAACTGTGAACCAGGTCACGGAGGTATGAGTAGCATCGCCCACGCCACACCACCGCAAACCCGTTTATAGGGCGGGTCATATTCATCCATCATCTGAGGAAATAACAAGAAACACAGAGAGAAAGAGAAAGTACACCCATGCCCGATCCGGGATTCGAACCCAGGTCCTCCCCATCCGTAGTCAGTTATGCTAACCACTAGACAGGTTGGGCGGCTATGACCAATTTATTATATTTTCGATTTAAATTATTTAATTTAATTAAAAATAAATATAATATAATTAAAATAATTTTTTTAAATTCATATTTAAGGTTTTTTTTTTTAAAAGTGGAAACAATTAAAAAGAAAAGGAGAAAGTTTTTTGAATAATAAATCTTAAAATGGTAACACAAAAAAAATTTAAGGAGTTAAATCT
>JAPDSC010116429.1:0-12827 GCA_026290005.1 Latrodectus geometricus | reverse complement strand
TATATATATATTTTAAAAAATATATATATATATATATATATATATATTCGTTCAGAATTTTATTCTGGCAAATAATTATTAAATAATGATATTGTCGACGAGGAAATTTGAAATCTGCACATATTTTCAAAAGTATTTATAGATGTACGATTCACTTTATGAAAAGCTATTAATTCCAGAAAAAAGTACATGTCGACATATGATAGATATATTCAATATCTAATAGATAAATAGTGTTAAATTTCGTAAGAGAACAACGATGCAATTGTAGTTTCTATAGCTATTTCCAAATAAGTTAATGATGCTGGCAACTTTGCAAATTGAATCACGATTAAGAGAACAAAGGCGGAAGTTTATCCTCTCTCTGTAGAAGTTAGTATGAGCTACTGGTGAAGTGAAACTCCAGGTATACAAAATGCAATTTTTCCAGTTGTTGCAACTTTTTTCGTGAGTTTCATTTAAATGATTTGCTGTCATACATTTCTTGCAAAAATTAAAAATTGTAGTGAATGTAATAAACTACTAGTAGAGCTCCTTTGCTACACTATCAAAAAGATATGTAGACATAGTTCTTTGTCATTGTAAATCTTGGCTGATAATACTGCTCTTATTATAGCCTTATATTTGTGCTTGAGATTGAACAAATCAAAATGACTAAGTGTTCCGTACCGTACTTAGTATGAAAAACCAGTATATGATATTTTTTATGTGATAAGCAGATCTTCGCGGTCACTTCTGTTGATCGATCTTTGCTGTTCTTAAATAAGTTTCCTATTTGTATTCGTGTAAGCTGTTTGTGTTTTCAATAAATTGTGTCAAACTGATCTGTGCATATTTGCTTTCAATGATGCGTTTTGCATTTTTATTTGTATGATTTTTATTAAATTAGTAATCGGTCTATAGAAAACTGAAGTATTGCTTGAACCTTACTTTTTAATATATAAATATCATAGAAAAAAAAGACATGTTTCAAAACATTTTGCTTCTGGCACGTTGAACTTCATGAGGGTCCTTACATAATTAATTATCAGGAAGGATTCAAGGTTGGAATGAGTTACAGTTACAATTGTGATAATGAATTTATTTCAAAAATAGAATGTGTCAGAACGTTTATATGTAGCATTAACCGAAAAATGTGAAAGTATTTGTATATGCTTAAAATAATTTGGATTTGGAAATAATGAAGATACCAGTTTCTACTCTCACAATAACCCAATTTAAAAAAATGTGCTTATTGGAAAAACAGAAAATATGCCTGCCTTTTAGAGATATTTTAATAGCATTTCGTATTAACACGAAAACTTTTTTGACCGTCGCTTAATATCCACTTGTTCTCTACTTTGAGACTTTGTTGGATTTCTTTTGTGGTGCCATCTAGTGAAGAAAATAGAAACAATAATTCAACATTAGAAGAATAAAACCTAAAACATTGATACAAATTTACCCATACAGTTTAAGTTTTACAAATTATTATTAAAATTAATTAAATTATATATTTTAAGCTTTATAATGTATGAATTAAAGTAATTTTAATATATATTAATATTGTAAATATTATTTTAAAATTGTTCAATGCATAAAAATTTCAATTTATTTCTCAAACTATCATAAATAAAATCTTCAAAAAAATTTTATAATATTTAATGATTGTAATTATGTGTTGCAATTTTGTATTCATAATGAAGTAAGTATTTAATTTTTTTAAATTCAAAATTATAATTTTTCTAATAAATTGAAAAATGTTTTCTTCTTTTTATAGCTGGCGCCTTAAAAGAGTTCAGCAATCTGCTTAGTGCTATTGAGGATCAAAGAGACAGAATGGTATGGTTCGCTAGTTTTAAATTTTTTTATAAATTAAGTATTATCTATTTAATTTCAAAATTAAATTTAAAAAATTTAAAATTCTTACTTGAAAATTTCTATAATTTGTTTATCAAAATTAAGTATATAATTTACAACTCTTTAGTCGTGATGTTCTATTGGAAATTAAATAAGTATTTTAAACAATTTAAACTGAGCTTTTTTATTTTGAATAATTTATAAAAAAAATGATTTACGATGGTAATTTTACCATACATTTCTGAAGGAAAATGTATTATGTATTCATATCAAAGAATATTTTAAGTAGGATTTTTATTTAATTGTTAATTTTAATATGTTTTCATAAATAAGTACGTCAGAAATATTAAGTATTATAGGGAAATGAAGGTGAGAGAGAGAAAATCTGGATAATAGCAGAAATGAATTTTTATTTTTTCAAAGGATTGAATATTGCAAAAGAAATGCATTTTTTAGTAATATTTATTTGTTACTTATTTTCATTCAATAAACTCATACAGTTTAAATTTTTCTCAGCACATATATTTCAAATATATTTTAAGTATTTCATATATATATATATATATATTCATTTTTAAGAATTTTGTTATTTAATTTCAATTTTTTCCTTAATTATTTTATCAATAATATTTATTTTAAGATCCATAATTTAAGTATATATATTTTTTAACTTTAAATGCAGTTAGTGACAAATTTAAACCTACTGATAATTTATGAAATATAATTTTCAATCTGTATGCAATATCATTGTTAAAATTTGTATTTTTATTTCAGTTGCAACAAGCTCAAGCTGCATTTATTGATCCTATTGAAAATTTTCGGAAAGAATATATTGGTGGTGCAAAGGTATACTATATTTGAGTTTAATGATTTACTTACTGTGATGAACAGCAGTATTGAATTTTGATACTATTCATTTTATAACAGCATCAAAAAATATTTATTATTAATTTTTATAAAAATGTTGTTTTTTTTTTTTTTCTTTCATGTTTATATATCTAATGTTTTCCCCCAGGATAGAAGAAAAAAATTTGATAAGGAAACAACTAAATTCTTCCAAGCTCAGGATAGACATTTAAATCTCTCTGTTAAAAAGAGTGGGAATCACTTGCAAGAGGTATGTTTCTCCTATTGCTGTATTATGGAAAAAATTTCCAGTTAAAATAAAAAATAATTATAAAAATAAATGATTTCTGGTTGATTTAAAAATGGCTACAAGTTTTATTTAAAAAAATATCTATAAAGAAATCGATCTCTGATCTATTATTCTCAGATATTTTTCAAATAAGGTTTTTAAAATTATTTTTATCTAAATTACATGTGTCATATATTGAAGTTGTAATTTCTTTTACAAATTTTTTTTACAAAATTTAAGTCTTTTTATTTAAATAATCGATTATTAATATGTTGTGATGTGTACATTAGTCTGGGAAGTAATTTAAAAAAAAAATAATTGTTTGCAAAATTTATAAAAGAACTGTTATTGTATATTTATATAATGTTATTGTATATTATTAAATTTCATTAAAATTAATGTGCATTTGTGAATTTATTTTATATAAATGTTTTAATAAATTTCCTTCAAATAGCATTCACAAAAAAATAAATAAATAAATAAATATAAAAAAAATAAATAAATAAATTAATTAATTAATTCCACATTTTATTTTTATATTTAATATATCTCTTTAAATTATAATTTAAATTTTATAACTTAAAAATTTCTTCTGTTTTCTGTTATTAATATGATTTGTTTTCATTATCTATATTGGATATTATCTTTCAAGAATAGAATTTTGTGTAACAAAGGAAATACAATGAAATTTCATTAGTTAATTAATAAATGCATTTGTATAATATGCAAGATTTTTTTTTTATTATTATTATCTATTTTTCCCTTCAAAATACAGTGAAATTTATTTTTGTATTTTATCAAAATAGGAAATAAAAACAAATTTTTAAAGTTCTCCTTCAATTTAAAATTTTATGATGAAGAAACAATGGAATTTAAAGACACATTTTATGTCTCTATCATATAGTTAAAAATTTACCATTGTCATTAAGTAAAAAGAAAAAAATTAATATGTAATATAATTTTGAAGACACCTTTTTTTTCTGTGCTTGATCTTTTTATGTTTTTCTATAATCAAATACAGTAATGTAATGTTCTGAAATATTTTATGTGGAAAAAATATTTTCTGAAGAAAAAATATTTTCTATGAATGTATAAATTTAATTTCAGCGAAACATTATTGATCTAATCAACTACTGACAATTTTCAGAAGAGCTTTTAATCAATTTTTCAATTTGTCAGATACCGACTTATTATCCCTCGATCTTAAATGATGAAAACTATAATATTTTATTTTAATTGACAGCAGGTTTTAACATATTAAATTATTAACAAATTTAGGAAGTATGATGAAAAGTGTTATGATTGAAGTAGTAAATGAAATTTTAATTTTTATTATGAATAAGGTTATAACAAAGATGTGTAATGTTGCTAAATTCTATTCCAACATTGTATTAAATTAACTAGTTAATTTTATTATTTTTTAACAAACCAATTAAAAATTATTTAAATTTTACAATATTTTATTGAGATAAGTAAAAAAATAAGTATGAAATTGCATGTAAAGTAATGAAAAATGCTATTTTAAAAGCCAATTTTAATGCTTATTTCATGCAACTATGTATATTTATAAATTACCAATGGCAAGCGCTAATTATGTCATTACAATTGTTTCTTTATTTCAAAAATTGATTTGAAGTTTTGATTGATAATTGTTTATCGTTCATTTGCTTCGAGTTCTAATATATATTAAAACACTACTACTTTTCTGAGTTACGACATTTATTATACTGTAAGTATTTGTCTGCAATAAAAAATCTTTTCTTTTTTAATTTTTATAATTTCAATTAAAATGCCAAAAGTTTTATTATTGAAAACTTATTGAATTGTTAGATTTTTTCATCCTGAATAATTTTTGTAAAGAACAGTCTAGTTTTTAACAAGCTTTTATTTGAATACATAGAATTACTTTGAGAGAAATTTTTCACAACCTACGGAAATTTTCATGTGCGTTGATTTGGATAAAATCTCCATAGATTTTTTATTACTTATGTTAAGTGTAGTAAAATATAGTAATATATTTAATTAAACAAGCATAGCTTACATAAATTTAGTTTATATTATTTTATTTTTCGTTACCAAATATTTATATTGATACTCAGTTTCTTTAATTATGCTGCTATTTTATGTTTTGTGTGACAGTATTTAAAACTTAACAAAAAAAAAAAAAATTTAAATTTACAATGTTATGGCATTTCTTTATTTCACTAACTTTATGATCAAAGCAATTACCTGCTCATATTATCAGTTCAGTAGAAATTGTAAGATTAAAATCTGATCACATGTAAAAATAAAGATTTTGCGCAAATTGTTTATATTTAGAAAAGTTGTTTTATCACACAGTAAAATCATAATAAAACTCCAGGCTATTATGATTCTAATTAAATATTAATATTCCTTATTACTTTCCAATAATATTAAAATATCAATTTCCAAATTATTAAGAAGTAATATGAAATTTAAAATTTTTAAAAGCAATCAACTGAGAGTTTTATAATAATTATATTTGAATTTGCAAGTACAAATTATTTGGAAGATAAATGTTAAATGTTTAAAAGTTTGTTTTATTTTTACTTAACTAGTGATAAACTTAGTTCATTTATATAAAGTCAAATATTAGAATCTAATAGTTTCTAATATTAAACTAATATTTATTACCTTTTTTTTTCATTACTTAATAAATATATATTAATCAAAGAGAGTAAAATTTTGCTTCCAAAAACTTTCTAGACATTTTTGTATGAAAATGTAAATTTCATTTTACTGTTGGTAAAATAAAAATGTATGAACTTCAATGAAACAGATATTTTCGAATAAAAATATTTTGCAGTCTTTTTTTCATAAATTTGTTAGAGAAAGTTTTGTCATATTAATTGTGAGAATATTAGAGGAGTTCCATTTATCATTTTTTAAAAATATAACATAAGTGTTAAGGCTAAGTAATTTTAAACCAAAAGATTGATTGATTCTGCGATTTTTAAGTGCAATATTTTATAGTACCAAACATTTATTCTGAAATTTAAATTCTTTTAAATTTCTATTGTTTCCAGAAATTAGATGTTTCTCAAATACATTTATAATAGAAAAAATTTCGAGCAGTTTTAATTAATTACTGGTTTTCCAAAATATTAAAATTGAATTTATTAAACAAAATAAGGGGATACTTATTATGATATTATATTAATGGTATGTTTCTTGAAAATAACTTAATTGCTTATAACAAAAATATTTTATTTTGATTTCTAAAACAAATAGATTTCTAAGTCATCGCTAGATGGCGCCATCAATTATCGTGATCCGCAAAAAAAAATATTTTAAAAAAAAACTTGCTTACCACAACCAATATTTTTGGTTTAAAATGCTGACGAATTTGAAAATACGATTGCCAGTTTTAAATTTGACTTATTATTAAATTTACTTAAATGCATGAATTATTTCTTTAATTTAATTGTATAATTATTATATTTGCTGCGATTTTCTGAAATTTTTTAATTTCAAGATATTCGTGGAGGAATACCTTGTTTTACCTATTTGGATTTAGAAAATTAATTTCGACGTATCTTTCCACAAAAAGCCTTATTAAATTGCAAGAATTTCTCAGATCTGAAGTACTTGTGTTTCAATCATTTGTAAACTTAGAGTGTTTACAATCCTTGCTGTACATGATAATAGTAAAGTTAGATGTTTTGTGGTGATGGTGAGCAACAAAGTTAATTAATAACATCAGTTAGTAGTAAAGCAGAAATTCTCGAAAGCCGTCAAATGCATGTGACGCAGTTATTTAAAATATTAAATGTCAGTTATACTACATAAGCATTTACTTTTATCAATGAAAATTCCGAACTGGCTTAGATTTTGTTAGTATTTTTATGTTTGGAATTGGCCTTGCGCTTTGCTTTCCTTCAGTTTTATAGATGAAAACATTTGTTCACACATATTTGTACACTGTTCTGCTTTTTTTTATTCATGGAAATTGACTAAAATCTTTATTTTCTAATTTAGAGATGAAGAGTTCTAGTTTCGTTTCAAATTATTTGATGCTATTTATTAAACTCGAAACAATTTGTTCTCTTCCTAAAATTTAAAGCATTGAGATAGCTAATAATACTTTCACATGTTAAATCAAGTAGACAGTTAAGAAATTAGAAGCTGCTTTTTTCAGTTTCCAAAATATACTTAAAACTTGGCCCTTGAAAGACATCACATTTCGCAGTGAAAATTTGTGCATCACAATATACAAATCTATTAATTCATAATATTCTCTGAAATCTCATCTGTTAATTGTTCATATTCTAATTTTATCCATATATATTACAACCTGTTACTTACCTGGTTGTAAATATATGGTTTTGCTCTTTATCTCTATTGGTATATAAAACATTATTTTAGTTATAGGATGGCTTAAAGAAATTTTCAAACTAAAAGAGTTACAGTACCATTGAATTTATTTATCATTAGCGACATCCCGTCCGAACGCACATTAATGATCTTACTATAGTCTAATTTTAGTTTTTGCTGACATTTTTTTTCTAAATATGTCAGATCCTTTTGTTTTACTATGGCTGAACTAGTAGCTGTTATTAGTGCTCTGGTATTCGGTGGGTTGATGTTCTAACTGGTTCGGGGTCCACATAAATTGTAAATCTGGCCCAATAAAACAAGGTTTTATAATTTCATTCCGTTATTTTTTATGCTAATTCAAGTTTATATAATGCTTTTGTCATTGCTTAATCTTCACAGTTTACTGTAGCAAATATAATCTTTTTATGGTTTTTTTTTCATTTTTCATCGTCATGTTATTTTTTGTTATATTTTTTTTCGCAACCTGATTTTATGATAAACTTCACTTCTTTTTTGTAAATCTGATGTTGTTTTAATCTATTTCTTTCATTTTTTAAAAAATACTTTCTCATAGATTACTGAGATCTCCCTTGCTATTTAGTGTAAATAATGACTTATTTCCCCATTTTTTCATTAAACTCATTTTTGTTTTCTCTTTTTTAACTTGGGGGGTTGTTAATGCACAAACTGGTTAAAAATTCGACATCATGATGGATCACTCAGAACTCCATTTGTAATCTTCCAATGTGCTACATAGTTCATTTGCTATATTTTGGCCTAAGCTCCTCTAATTTTTTTGACTCTTTTTAAATCTAACCAATGAAAAAACATAAACAATTTTAATAAATTGGCTTCAAATGTTTTAAATAAAAAATGTATAAAATATTTAACTTTTTAATTTGAATTATCACAGAACATTTCTTTCTAAATCCTTGTGCATGCTTCTTTAGAGCAAACAACTTAATTTTACCATTCGTTAACGTGAATGAGGCATCAAAACCGTCATTTTTTTGATTAAATCAAGGATTATAAAAGAAAAATAAAGGTGATTCCTTATAACAATAGGCTTCGAATATCAAACCATAATTTACGTTGAAAGGAAATATATTCCACTTTAAAAACTTACCATTGTCACAATGTTACTTGGTTTTAGTATTTGTTAGTACTCCAGTTTCTAAGGATTTAATTATTCCACGGAAATTTTTTTTAATGCTCGTTTAAGAGACAATTTTGACACAGAAATATAATCAACTGAATTTGAAAACACTAATACTGTTTAAATTTAAAAAAATAAATAAATTAGAAATTGCTACCGTCAAATCTCCCTTTAAGAGCTGTTTGTATTAAATGAAGAATCTCATGTTTTTCAAGCCAGAGACGGATTACACCCTCTTCACCGTTGCTGCTGCTACTCATATGATAATTAAATGACAGACGCTCTTATTTGATTAGATGCGTCGCTGCATATCTTAATTGCTGGCGGAAATTACCATTTGCTCTGAAACTGAGCACCTCACTTAGTGGCGAGGTGCTCCCCCTCGAAAACCCGCCAACTTAATAATTCAGTGCTAATTTCTGGACACGCATCAACTTGGTGTTTTCTTAAATTCGCTTTCTTCATCCGGAATTAACACGCCAAGTTTTAGTTTGTTATCATATTTAGCAGGTTTGTAGTCGCCAGACAGACTATTAATGGGATAAAACGAAGCTAATTTCATTGTCTTGAATTATTCTTTTAACAGAGAAAGCGAATTTATGTCATTTGTCTATTTCGTAAATATAGGTAATGTTTATTAATTGTTTTATATACCGTCTGTGGCATTATAAACAAAAATTATTGCGTTAAAAGAAGGTTGATGGTCTCGTGTTACTGTTCATTATTTTTCTTACACTTTTTTCCTACTTGATTCATTATGTAATCGTAATTTAAAATTTTTTCTTTTTTAAATTGCTTAATATTTTTTCAATAATAAAGGTATTTTTTAATATCATGAATAATCATAAAATGAAGAGATTGAAAATTTTGTTATACAATTTTTAAATAATTTATATTAGTTTCTTAAAATATCTTTAATATTATAAATATAGCCGGCCGATGACTGGTTAGCGTTACTGATTCCTAGGCTATAAGTCCCGGGTTCGAATCCCGGTTTGGCTATGGACATTTCCTTCCTCTATCTGTGTTTCCTTGTCCTTTCCTCTAAGAAGACGGTTGAATGTGGCCCACTCTATATAAATGGGTTTGTGGTGGTGTGAAGGGAGTAATGCTATTCGCCTCCGTGACTTGATTCACAGGTGCCCACCCGGTAATGCTAAATGAGTAACAGTTTTCGGCCTTTTGTGGTGAAGGGTTAGTCATCCAGTGCCCGCCGTTAGGAAAAAGAATACATTTTATAAATATATTTTTGAATACAAAAAACACTTAAGTAATAAGCAAAATGATTAATGCAGCAGTAGGTTTCAACTTCATAAAATCCATTTTATATGATTTATGAGTAACTAATCCATTATATTTGTTATATAATTAATAACTTATTATATTTCAACTATTTTTCATACTTATACTTTATAAATTTTATTATTTCAGTGTGTTCAAACTATAAATCATTAAAACTGGCATCCAATTTCATTTATTCAATATTGCTTATGTAGTTTGATAATCGATTAGAAAGTTGTCATTCAAAATGTGGAAAATTTTTCATATATAGAAATTGAGGAAACCAAAACTCTAATTTATATGAAATAGTTATTTTGTTTGTTTTAAAACTATTCTAATTCTCAGGTTTATGTATTTGTTATGAATTTTTCTTTCTATATATATATATATATATATATATATATATATATATATAATGTTATAATGTTTCATTATAAATATCTTATAATAAGCAGTCTAAAAGCTTGTTGTAAGGGTTCAGACGACTATCTTTTTGTGGATAGTATATCGTACTTACTTTTGGCAATGAATGTTTCACCCAAAAAGTAATAAGCTCTTATTTTGCGACAAAAGTTTCCATAAAATAAATAATTTCTTGTTCAACATGCTAAATTCAAATTTCTATCTCTACTTTGGGGCAAGTTGCGATATTAAACATTTTTCCATAGTGAAATGTATTGTATAATGCACGGTTACTAGGATTTCCACCCCAATACTACAAGGGGCAGAAGTGATAGTGCCTTATATAATGGTGCATCTCGTGGGTATGCCATTTTGCCCCGTCTTCTTGCTAGGCATCCTTTCTAGTGGTTAGCTTACCTGACTGCGGATAATGAGGTCCTGGATTCGAATCCCGGTTCGGGCATAGATATACTTTCTCTCCCTCCTGTCTTTGTCCTTTCATTGTATGAATGATTGCCTACGCTATAAACGGGTACCTATGACATGTGTGTACTGAGGAAGTCGAATTCTACACCAAACTATGATTCAGTTGGAAAAGTGGTGCAGCGCATCCCATATTGCGAAACTAGATGGCATTCGACAAAATTTAAAAAAAAAAAAAAAAAAAAAAAACTGTAATTTTTTTAATTTAGAAGCAGGCATTAAGCAGAAGTATCCCAGATTTTGCCTATCACCTCCAGAGGTACCATTTCACGTGGAGGACTTTGCAACCCCAACACATTTAACATTTTTCAGTCGCCATTAGCGATCATGATAAATCTCCGATTGGGTTGGGATTCAAACTCATTACCTTCCGATAAAGAGAACGAACTCTCTAAGTAACCAGGCCACCGGTGCCACCACGGTGTAATAGTGCAAATAATTATTTAATAATAGTAATATAATTAGTTAATAACATGCAGAAACTATGCTACATCTTGTGATATAAAAAGTTCTAATTTCCTAGGAAATTACTTAAAAATGCTTGGAATTTAGAACTTTGGAAACGTGTTTTCAGAACTCTAAAATTATTAGCTTTAGTTCGTGAAATTCTTTGCGATATTGCTGTCATTATCATCAATAGTGAAGGAAAGCATCTCATATTTTTTTTTTTTTTTTTTTTAAATAAAAGAATAAGCCAACGCATTCCATTCTCTCTTATTTTTACCAATATCGTCGTGAATTTTCTTTTGGCATCAGAAATTCATAAAAATCGTTTTACGACATTGTGAAGTATCCCAGCTCCTCATGCGATATCATCAGCTCTGTAAGGGGATTACTCGTTTTATTGCAGGGGGGAGAAAGTATATATTGGAACGCTGGCACTTTATCGGAACATGTAATCCAGATGCTGACCCTTTTCCTTTTTGACTGGGGTAAACGAGTCGTAAAAGTCGAATGTATAGCACTCTAGTGAGTCAGTCACATGGGGGTGTTTGGTCATACCCTGTCGAATTCTGATTTGTAGAAGGATGATAGTGCTTTATTGAGTAGATTTTCTATTCTGAAAACGATTCGGATAAATGATCTCACTTTATGAATTAGTGAATTAAATTTAACTTTATATTTCTCTGAATAGTTTTATTAACTAAGTACTTTTGGGGGGAATATATTCATTATAGTAATATTAATTTTTAAATGTAAAATTTTCTAACTGAGCAATTTCTAGCTTATTTCAGGCCACAAATTTTTTGATACTAAAGTATTTATTTTCAGGTAAAATTTACGCATATGATTTTTAGATATATTCACTCAGTTAATTTAAAAGTGGAAAACATAATATTTTATTATTCTTAAGCATTAATTTTTGTTGTCCCTGGTGTACTTACGAATCCATTTTAAACTGCAGGCCTGACATTCTTTGCACAAATTATTTCTTCAGTGCGAAAAATAATTGTAGAATGTAACAACTAAACCATTCTATCCACAAATTTGTATAAAATTAAATTACGAATGGGATTTCTACTTAGATATGTTAAAAAAATTTTATTTTTAAAGATTTCATAAAGAGTTTACTTTCGTTTTCGAAAGATGAAATGATCTTTCATTTATTTCCACACACAGAAGAAAGATCTTACAACTATATGGAGTTCAAATTATTTTACATTATAAAATTCTTAACCCTATATTCTATTAAAAAATTTTTCAGCATCGCTCGTAATTTTGCTTTAATATTGATTGCTCTCATCTTTCTCATTTAAAGTAATATTAGCTAAATATTTTTTTAGACTGAAAGCAGAAATTTTATATTTTTACTTTTGTCTGCGAAAAAAAACCGTGAAAGATCTGAATTTGCAATTTATTAATATAATTTTCTCTGCATATATTTTCGGAACCAAGGTATATCTTGGCGCCAATGATTTTACCTCTTTTCTGCCAAAAGTCACTCTTCAGTAAAGGATCCGAAACTCCCTTTGGGCGACGACTGTCTTCCCTTTTTTTTCGTTAGAACATAAATAACAACCTCAAAATAGCTCTCAAATCATCGTAAGTTAGACTTATTTAGCCGGATGGCGGCAACAGCTTGTTGATACAGCGGAGTTATCAATAAATAAGCATGCTATCCGGATATCCTAATATCGAAATCTGGCATCTAAAATTATAAATGTTCCTCTCTCTCTTTCGCACGCGATCTTG
>JAPDSC010116419.1:20425-35034 GCA_026290005.1 Latrodectus geometricus | reverse complement strand
CGATGAATTGAATTACTTCAGGTGCGGGAAATGAAAAATCTTAACAGAAACAGTTAAAAGGTCAGTGAAAACTGGAAAGAAAGTCCGCAGGAATCTCCCCAACGTAAACTGGTCTTCTTGGATGGAAAATTGCGGAGTCTTGTGCGTAGGCTGATCATGAACTAGTAAAACTATATCGTGTCTCAAATCGATATCGGTGCTCCAGAAACAGCTCAATCTTAATCGGAAACTAAATCGGCAAAAATATATGTCTCGCACCTATCAGTTTCTGCAAGATGAAGAAGCTTTAAAGCAAAGAAAAATAACGTTCCCAGATGATTCCGAATCCCACTTTTTCCGGAAATGGTGACTGGTCAGATTCAGGGAGGGCACCGAGCAGAGACGATGGAGGTCGCGCATGCGCAATGAAATATGTAGGAAGGGATTTTCGGGTGGTTTCGGGGATATTTTCGATTTTCACTCCATGCTAGAGGGATTTTTATTTTAATGATTTTTCGGGGATTTTCATTCATATATTTCAGTTAGGAGTACAAATGGCCACTAAGGGAAAAATCATTTAATGTCTGGAAAGTTTTAAAAATACAGAGTTAAGCTTTCTGTATAAGGAGTTTTAATCTAATTTGTACATTAAAACCGAGACTCTATTTTTAGTAATCTGTTGTTTAGTTTTTTTAATTTCGTTTTGTACCAATAACATATTATCATATAAAGTAATATTAGTTTGAGCATTTTATTTTATTTTGGAAGAGTAAATTTAATACATTTCAAGTAATTTCATAATGTTAACCGTTATTTTTATCTCTTGATATTGATGAAATATTTATGCAACAAAAGCCCTGTATTTTAAAATACTTGTAACATTAATATGGAATATTAAATTTAGTTGAAAATTGAATTTGGAATAGAAAATCCTTTGATATCATTGCATATAAAAGAATTTGGTTGGAATAAAAACTAAGTTCTTCTTTGATTTTTAATAACGTAGTGTGCTAATACTTATATTTTATTCTATTATCAAATTAAATATGTGTCCTTTATTCAAAGTTTAGAATGATTTTTCTAAAGTAATGTTGTAAAATAAAAATATATACAAATAAAATTAATACATATAATTGAGCAATACAAAGGTACGTTTGATTTATAAATCAGACTGCATTTAAATCATGATCCTAATAACTTAAATTTTATATCAAATGCATAATTAAATGAATTAAAGTTAATTCATAGAAAATTGAAATCTAAAATTGTGGACATACTTATGAATAAGTACATAAATATTTGAAAGTATTTATTTAGGCATATAATTACACCAATTATTTAAAATCATTAGTTGAATTTTGATATACTTGACTAATATTGAAATGCTATTTAAAGCTAATTTAAAGTAATGGGTTGGGGCTTTAAATATTTATGTATATGATATACGTTAAAATATGTACATAAATATTTAAAGCCTCAACCCATTACTTTTTGTCTAATGGTGCTAAAACCTTTCTTAATTAGGTTTACAGAAGAAATGAAGTAAATAAATTTGACAATCGATTCATAAAATTAATATTCTTAATTAATAAAATGATGAGTTTACTCTTTTTTTATATTCTTCAAGAAGATTTTCATCAAATCGAATTTTATAGTTTTTTCAGCAAATTTAAATTGAAAAGACTTTTATACTATAAATAAAATGTTTTAAAATACTCAGTATTTAACGGTATTTATTTTGTAAAAGAAAATTAAAACAGTCTGCTTTTACTAGATTTTTTACTTTGAAAAGTCTGTTATTTCTATTTTGAAATAAGTATTTTTATGATTGAAAAATTCTTTTTTTCTGGGAAATCTGTTTTTTCTTACAACATTTTTAAAACAAATAATTTGCTAGACAAAAATTCAAAATTTCAAGTTTGTTTCCTTTAAATAAGAAGGCTTATAGAAACATAAAAAAATAATTAAAAGTCATTTAAATTGATTAGATATATTCCAAATTTTATTAGATTCAAAGAAAGAGAAGAAAGAGATTTTAAAGATTTCAGACCTGTCAAACCATTATCCAAAGTAAGCAATAAAAATTTAAAGATATTAAAACACAATGTATGACAAAAATTTCAATGTAGCGAAAGCGGTAGTGTTATTGAGATAAAAAATTAGTGATGAAGTTATATATTAAAGATATAGAAACAAAGTTTGAATTTAAGAAAAATTAAACCTCAGAGTTTTAATGTTCATAGATTGAAAGTCGGGTATTTCATAGGCTGAATAAAAACTGTCAAAGGTTGAATGATTTGGTAAATTTCCTTTCAATTGGTCTCTAAGCACTGGGGTAAACTGTAAACATTCAAGAATGGTCACAATCACTTTCCTATAAAGTTTAGAGATGTTCTCCATAGATTAGACTAAGATCTCCATGAAAATGTTAAAAGGTTATAAACAATCAAATCAACATGTGCCATAGTCTGTTAAGTCTTTTCTTCTTGCAAAATAGGCCCAAAAAGTGGAAACACAACCTGTCTTATGAAACAACTACACCTTTAAGTAAGCTGCAAATTACCAACAAAAATGCCTGGTTATTCCATACCACAGCACCAATTTGTATTTTAATCAATGATCAGTTACTTAAATATGACTAATAAATGAGAAGACACAGAAAAAAAAATTTTTTAAGATATTTTTCAGTTTTAATTTTTTAACTTCAAATCTAAAAATTATTTAGTATTTGAGTTTAGTTTTATATTAATTACAGAAGCTATAACTTTACTTATATTTGAGATACATTATACTATAAAATATTCTTGTAAGTTATGAAATTAAATTTTGAAAAAAATATTAAATAAAAATGAAATTTAAAAAAATGTTCTTCAAAAGCACGTAAGTTATGAAAAAATTTTAAATTTCACAAAAGTTGTACAGTTTTGATTTAAGCACTCTGTAAAATTCTGCAATTTAAAAATGTAAACATGATAAAAAATTATATCAGTTACGTATTAGTAAATTTATAAATATCGATTTTTACAATTTTATTTCTCTCCTTAAAGAGAAGACAAAAATTGACCATGAATTCTAGAATTATTTGTAAACATAATATGTGATTAGTTGTAATTTCTTAATAGTTATTTTGTTTTGTTTGAAACTACAGTTACAATGATAAATGAAACTTTTGAAGTTTTACAATGAAGATTTTTTTAAAATATGTAAAATTAAATTTAGACAGCTTTGGCAAATATTGGTTATTAAAATAAAATTCACAATTATCTTTAAATTAATAAGTAATTAATTACAGTACATTTGAAGTATTAATATTTTTAATTATAATTAAAACATGAAAAGTTAAAGATATAGAAAATTTTAAAGAAAGAAAAGTATAAGATCTAATAGAAATAAATTTTAAAGACATATCTTTTCATAAACTTATTTCAAAATATTTGTAAAATATGTATGAAATTATCTCAAATTTTTAGAGAAAAAATTTCTTGCTTCATATAAATTGCAAATATATTTCTTTGAAAAGCTTACATTTTCTTATGCGTGAAATCAGACTAAGGTTCGTAATTAGTCTTAACAAAATATTTGCTTTTTGGGCGTATGTAAATAAATATAATTTATGTAAATATTTTATTTCCATATTTACTGATATGAAATTCAATTATTAAATTTTATTATTTAAATATTGTCCATCCATTGAAAGATGATCTTTCTTTGCATGCAACAAATTTCATGAAACATACATATACTATATTATATGATGGATTTTCTTGCATTTATCTTTAGATACAATAAGGAATTTTTTAGTTACTAATTTTTTCGAATAGTAATTATTGTAAATACATTTAATAAGAGAGGATGTTTTCTAAGTAAGATCAAGTAAACATTTTTACATTTTAAAATTTTTTTTATAACGAATGAATTATAAAAGTCATACATATTCTGTTTACTAAATCTAGACATTAATAAAAAGATAAAAAATGTGAATTTAAAAAATATAAAATACTTCCGTTTAGAAAAAAGAACTCTGCTTAAACTTGCTTGCATTTAAATCTGTATGGCTGTAACAAAATCATTTTAACTTAATTCAATATAAAACAAAAATTATCGAAAATAAATAATAATAAGATATGAAATGAATTTCTTATTTTATTATATAAATTTAAGAATTGATCTTTGATTCATAAAAACTGGATATTAATTCAATTCATATGAAACGTAATTTCCATATACTGTATGTTTAAAAATATAAGTGGCTTATTATTACTTATTTTGTAAACCTCACAATTAAAAAATTCAAAAACTTTATAAAGAAAAAATATAAAAACTATGTAAAATAAAAGGTAATCCTGTTATTAAGACATGTGAAAAGAGTGAATGTGTGCTATGTGTACATATGAAAACAGCCAATGTATGCCAAGGTCAAAGAAAACAGAAAACCGAAGCAGACGGGAACACAACAAGATTTAAGATGAGCTTAAAAATAAAAAAAAAGTCGGAAAAAAAAAACTAAAAAGTTAGATTACTTCAGAATAGAGAATTATTCTGAAGGTGATCACACATCCAACATGGATTGTAATTTAGGTAATAAAATAAAATAAAATATAGATAAATATTAACTGAAAATGTATTTTATAGATGAGAGAGAAGTTATCAAACTTAAATTTATTTCTTAACTTTAATCTAACTTTTAATTAAGAATGTTATACAAAATCATCTACTCAAATTGTTATTGCATAGTTTGTTAAAAATAAAATTTTATTATTTTTAATATTGGATGGGCTTTTTCTTTTTTAATGATAAATTTGAGTTTTGTCGTTTTAGAAATGTTTAAGGAATTTATTCAATTGCATATGATAACAGTTTTAGTTGTTAAAAGCTGTTTTTCTTTTAACAGAACAACATAAAAAGAGGTTCAGTTTAACTATTAATTAAATTTAGTAATATATTGTCATAAATAATTTAATGCATTTTAAGTGATGCGGTATATTTTCCATTTAATTCAATATAATAGACAAAATGTAATGTCTGTGTTGTCATAATTTATAACTATTATTTGAATCTTCACTTCCAAACTATAAATTATTCAATATTTCTGTTGATTTTCAGTGCTTTTTATTACGAATATGATCTGATGTTAAAAGTTTTCCCAAGGTTTTATTCTTTTGAGTGAATAATATTTCAAGCAAACCTTAACCAATTCTATTACCTCTTTCTATAATACGATCTTTCAGAAAAAATAAACTATATTGTGAAAAGTATTATATCTGATTTAGAAACCACCTGTTTTCATATTCACCAGCAAATTACTTGAAAAAGTAATTTAAAATGCATAGAATCTGAGATAAGAAAGTAGATTTTTTAAAACTATTTGAACATTCTAAACGCTTATTTGAAACAGAAGCGTGGGTATACTTAAATTCATTGTGGCTTAATGAAAGTGTAAAATAAAATTTAAGAATTTGGAGTTTTCATTTTTGGATAAATATGTAGGAAGAAAGTGAAAATGCAATTTCTTTTGCGATTTCCTTAAAAAATATAAAAAGTTTAATTTCTCTGAATTTTTAAATAATAATTGTTAAGAAATTTCGAAGGATATTAAAAATGAAATAGATTGTGTAAAATAATGGTTTTATTTTTAAAATTTATTTCCTTTAATAATATTCTTTCATTTATACACTTGTTAGGAAAATCTCTCTTATTATCTCTTGTTAGGAAAATTTTATGATGGCTTTTTGGAAAATTAAAGATGTATAGAAAATAATAAATGATCAATGGATATAAAAATAATTTTAAACAATAATAAATTTTATTTTAATGTGCTACTACTATCTCCTATGATAATAAGTGTTCATTATAAAAGAGTGAAAAAATTATGTTTAATTTAAAAAAAGGTTTCTAAAATTTATATTAATATTTTACAATCTGAGTGAAATTTCATTATTTACACTTATAACACCATTTAAAGAAAAAATTCTAATAAGTTGAAATTGATGCAAAAAATTTAAAATTTAAAATTAATACTGGTATAGACAAAGGAATAATAATCCTTTTTCATGTTTATTGAAGATGATGAAAATCTAAAAAATTTGAAATTGACACTTTTATGTAGTGATGACATCATCTAATAGTTCTTCAAAATAAAGAATAAATTTGTTATATAACATTTTTATTAATAAAATAAGAAAATAATAAATTTTAAATACTAATTTAATATTTCTTTTTATGTTTATAAAAAGCAAAATTATACAACAAATATTGAAGATTATTTTTATATGCTAGCCTTTGAAACACAATCAAAGCTGTTTCTGGTTTTTATATCAAATACATCAGGGGTGGCCAAACTTTTGGGATACGCGGTTTACTCCACGTTTAAAAAATCGAAGGCGGTCTACAAATGGCTGAGCTAAATTAACGTACATATTTATTTTTGATAACAAGAAAAAATGGTAAATTATGTAGTTTTTCTAAAAAAAAAAAAACTTAATATTAATATTTACAAAATAAAAATTTACTGATGAAAATAATTAAAATATTCATATATCGAAAACTGATTATCCAATTCACTTCGTTTAGTTGAAATTGGGCACTGTATATCTGCTACAAGTTTATCATATTGCGGCTGGTACGAGCTTATTGCAATGCATAAACACGAAATTAAACGTTCATCTGTTAAATGCGACCAATTTTTGTTTTTGTTCATGGTTGAGAAAGCAGATTCGCAAAGTTACCTCTATCCAAAGTATGATTTCAAATACAAATCAATTTGTAAATATTTGGAAACGTTTCCTCAGAAATTAATTTCCAAAAATCAGTATCGTTAAATGTGCTCTGGATTTAAAAATATATCGCATCTTAATTTAATAATTTCTTCCTCAACCGTGACTTAGTGATATCTATTAAATGTTCTATTTTTTCAGAAACTCCATCAATGTTGACATTTTCCTTAAATGGAAATATCATAAAATTGAGTATTTCTTTCAACCTAATTAAGTCATCGAATCTTCTTTCGAATTCTTCAAACAAAACAAGTAAGTATTAAGGGATAGCTTCGAAGTCTCTGTTTGGATTATGGATGCACTCTTCCATGTTTTTGAAGTTTCTCAATTCATGTTTTCTTAATTGAGATGCATACCTTTCTATAGTTTTTTAAATGTTTTAATCACGTTATCATGTCCGTTTTAGGTTTTAAATCGTAAAAATTTAATCATAAATCTTTAAATCGTAAATCTTTGCACAGTTTGTTTTGGGTTTTAAAGCGTAGACTGTAGTAAATTTTTATTTTAAATAATTTATTGATTTTATGTCATAAGTCAATTTAAATTGTTAATATCCGAGGTCATTATCAGGATGGTCACGGGGACTACCTAAATGTCTTCGCGGTCGACGTCTTGGCCACCCCTGAAATACATGATAGATAGTACTCTGCAAATCTCAAAAAAAAAAAATGACTGGTGTTACTGTTTTAAACTGAAAATTCAGATAATCGATAGTATAAATACGTATCAAAGTGTTTTTATTTGTGATTAAATGCACTATAGCATATAACTAAATATTTAAATTTTATTCTTAATTATATCTAATTTTATTGTTATTTTAGATCATAAATTTTTTTTACAATTAATTTATTCATGATCTATTACTATTTATACAATTATGAAACTTTTCATTTTAATATTGACATTACTGATTTTTATGCCCTTAATACATTTATAAATATACACAAATAAATATGTTATGCTATATTGAAATATCATTTCTTAATAATAATTATTTATTTTAAAAAAGGAAAAAGAAACTAAAATTTTAACATTGAAAATCAATATAAAAATATGAAGAAAATATGTAATTATTTTATTTAATGATATATTATTTAATCAATTTTTCATTCAGAAGAAAAAAAAGAGTAAATGAAATTCATTGATAAATTTTCCGGATTTTTTTATTCTATCACTCAAATAATTTTTAATTTCTCCAGGCTTAAATATATTTTATCATTTAAAATATTTAAAGTAAGAATGAAAGTGAGCACATGGAAATTGTAAAGTTACAATTATTGAAGAATAATTAAAATTAACATAAAAATGCATATTTTTATGAAGATCATTTTGAAAGATTATTAGACTAACTGCATAAAGCTTTATTTTTTTTTATATTTTTAATTAATTTGAAAGGAAATTACATAATATAATTATTTTTTTGTTTATGGCACCAGTATAAATAATTAATGTAAAAATGAAATTATCTATTGAAACAAATTTTGTTTTGTTAGAGAGTAATATTCAGTTAAAATATAACTATGTTCTATAATTTTCAACTAATTACATTTAGATTCATTCTTTAATAATGTTTACTATATTTTAATAATTAAAATATTATACTATAGACCTTAAAAATATAAATGAATCTTCAATTCATTCTAAAATTTTTTTAATTATTTTATTAATTAAAAAATAATTAGAAAGTCAATCTAATAAAATTGTATGTTTTTGAGTTCAAGAATAAGTAATCTGTTTGCGAGAAATAAATCCAACCAATTGATTGTAAATTATTTTTCCTGGAGTATTGCACCTCGCTACTTCCCAAACTGAAATCTTGACTGAAAATGCAAATAATAAAATTGCTTTTTTCGGTAAATAGATATTCACCTAAGATTGCCAAAGAGAATATAAAATTAATTCATGAGTAATTTTAAAGCTAGAATAGGTAAAAAAAAAATAGAATAGGTATTAAAGTCTTAATATATAAAATTTAAATATTTATGTTTTAAGTTTTAAAAATAAATATATTTCATGTAATATAATATAAAAAAATGTAAGTAAAACTCAAAGAAAGTTTCAATATTAATTCCTTTTTTGAATATAAACAAAATCTTAAAAACATGCATTTAAAAATTTTTTATGTTTAATATTAGAGTAACATTAAAAAAAAATTCAAATTCTGTGTAAATTATAAAAGTATATGTTGTTATTTTTTTAACTATGTATTTGATAAATGAAACAATGTTTTGATTTGAATGATGTAAGGAAACGTTTGGTAGGAAAATAAAAAAAAAAGAAGTTACAAATATAAAATTAATTAAAATAAAAAAGAATTATGTTATTGGGTAGATTAAATTAAATTATATTTTACAGGAAGAAATAACATTATATTCTTATCTGAACATGTTATTAGCAGAAGAAACGAGACTAACAATAAAAGAATATTTTACTATATAACATTTTATACATATTTATAATTTTCACAGTTTTAATTCTGTAATAATACTTTCCTACAATTTAAATTTTTTCTGACTTGCATGAGTTAATAGGACGATAACCTGTTAAAATTTGGTAATGCAAAAATGAAAAATATACTATCGACATTCCCTCAAAAATGTCATTAATATCGACAATTAAAAAGAATCATAAAAATTCATATTGTTGACATAATTATGAAGCATAATTAGTATTTATGTGGTATCTCTAATCATTGAATGCTTTAGGGAATACACATTTTTAGAATATTTAGGATTAAAAAGCAACAATTATACTTAACGCTGATGAGAAACTTAAAAGTTGTAATTTCAAATAAGTCAATTAATCTTTTTTGTAGTATTTATTTATTCATATTCTCAAATGTATTTAAGCATTTGAGATATTCATCAATAAAAAAATTGTATCGACATTGTTTAAATTTTCTGCAATTTTAATAAATCGTTAAGTATTGTTTTTGTTCATTCATAATTGTTTGAGAGAAAATATTTTTTAGGAATAACCAAGCCTAAGCAAAAAAAATTTATCTCAAATGTTAAATGATAAGAATAATCAAAAATGTTTTTAAAATTAAATATGTTTCTTTCAGTGATAGTACATTTTTATTATTTTCAAATTTGTTTTGGCATTTATTACAGCTTAATATTATTAAAAAATAAAATACTTTTTAAAAAAATCTACAATTATCTAATATAAATGTAAAAATAACATATATTTTTAACATGAAAGTCTAAACAGAATTCAGTATCAAAATTCTTTTCCTTTGAAAATTGTTTTCATCTAAAACGTTTTAAATGAGGACAGATTAAAGTACTTCTAATTAATAATTATGTCTTTGCAATACTAGTAAAGTGTTCTTTAAGTAATAAAAATGGAATTATCCTCTTTTCTGAGCAAAAAAACAGAAAAAATATAAGAAACTCTTGAGGACAAAACAAATTGTAATCGAGAAAGAAACAACTACAAAATAAAATCGATTGATTGCTTAAAATAACAAACTTTTTGTTCCAAAAAATTTGGGAACTTTTTTAAATTCGCTGCAAAAGGGTTTTTAGAAATTTAAAGCACAATATTTAAATTGTAAGGAAAATAAAAAAAGAGTTATTTTAATAATACATATTTAACGAATCAAAATTAAAAAGGTTGGTTGAAGGGAAAATGGAAATTACAAATTTTTAACTAATTAACCTTTTTAATAGGAGTCTAAATTCTTTGATTTGAAACTTAGCAGCAAAAATTTATTAAGTTTTAAAAGGAAGAGAATTTTAATATTATTTATTTTTAACACCATTTAGTTTATCCCTTATTATTTTAAGATAATAAAATAAATACGACTATTGAATATTATTCCTTAACTAATTTACTATTGTCTTAGGCAGATTGGCAGGGAAAAAATAATCGAGGGAAATCAATATTTGATTGAAGTTTTAAAAATCAGTTCAGTTTTAAAATTTATATTTTATAGTTACTTAAAATAATGTATTTCTAACCACTTTGGGATATGTTTTACGAATATATTTCGTAGGAATCATTCGACTTTCACTTTTGTTTCCATAATCAGCTTTCATATTTCCTTTTTTCTTCCATAAATGCAAAATATAGGAAATCAAGAAAAAATCAGTGAAATTGATAACAAATTTAACATTATATTGATATTTTATTCCTTTGAAATTAATAACATCAAATTAAACTGAAATATTAAATATATTTTGAAAAATAGGATCATAGGGTTAGAAATATTTTGCATGGAATTCATCATTCCAATTTAAATCTAAAACTTTACTGTTAATGAATCCGTAAATAAGATGTAAAAGAGTATAAATTTTCATTTCTTTGTAGATTCTTTTTTTGAAAAAGGAATTAAATTCTATGTTTTTTTTTTGTTTTCAACCAGTTGCTGTAAAAAAGGAATTTCATTTATTTTGTAACAAGAACTTTGGATGTATACATCCTTTAATATTAAAAATAGCCAAAAATGACAGGTAAGAAAAATTCGAATAAAAATGTCGTGAGGATTAATTTTTGAAACGCGTTGGCACCTTAAAATTGTCAAAAGAAAAAATATTTTATTCTTTTATCAATTCTTAAGAAAAGTTTTTTTAAAAAAAAGGAATTTTTTCTACTGAAAAAATATGTATTAAGATGACAAGTTATGCACAGTTTTATCTTTTCTTTGAATTTTTTAATTTTATTTTAAAGAATATTGATAATAGTTCTATGTTGAGTATGTTAATTATTTATATGCATATTTATTATTATTACTGGAATCAAATTATCAGCACAAAATAAATTTATAATTATTAGAGTTTTAAATATGAGATCAGCTTAATATATTATGTGGTTATTAAATAAAATTATCAGCACAAAATAAATTTATAATTATTAGAGTTTTAAATATGAGATAAGCTTAATATATAATGTAGTTTACATATATTTAAATACACCAATTTCATAACTGTAAAAGTCTTTTACGAAATTTATAGAAGTGGAATTTAAACATTATGCGAAAATATTTATATTTTCGAAATTAAATAACACTTGAAAAATTTTAATGAAGATTTTAATGTATTTCTGTTTTAAGTGAGATCATCTATTGTTTTCAAATACTGATGCAACAAAAGTATATGATATAATGGGCATAATTAGTTCAAATAAATTTTTTCTCTTCATTGAAAAACGCTCCTAATAAAATTAATTAGATTTAGAATATTATTCTTTAACTTTAAGAGTAATTTAAATATTGTGTTAAAATGAAGATCAAATTTTCATTGTTTTTTGGTTGATGATTGTCCTTAATTTCCATTTTTTTTAACAGTTATATATTTTATCTTAGTTCTAGTAAACGTTATTCATCGTGCTTCGATTATGAAATTTCTATTGAATTATTTTTAATCTAAAATATGAATTCCATTGTTTTTCCATGAGTTATTTCACAGTAGTTAGAAATTCCTCTTAATTTTTTATCTTCATTCAATAACATTTACTATAATTTAAAAATATTCTGTTTCTGTTTTTTGTTTTTATTTCTTATGGGAAGTACAGAAATTCAGAATAAAAGTTATCTTCAAAATAATTTGATGCTTTTTGGTAGAAAAAAAATGATTAAAAATATTTTACATTTGGATATATTTTTGATGCATTCTGGTGCCAGAAAATTTGAATTATGACTAAAAAATAGAAAATTTAAATTCTATATTTTAAAAAAATGTAAATTTTTTAAGTTATTATCAAAGTTTTATACTGAAAGCTTTTAATCAAAAATTTGAATTATCTATAGAATTTAAAACAGTGATAATTCTATTATTCTAAGACTTTATTTTTAAAATTATGCGAATTTACAATTTAAACGTATATTTGTATCTGAAAAATAAAAGTATATATCAGAATTTGATTCAAAATAAATAGTTTTGTAATAATTTTAAATTTAATACATTTAGGAATATAAAAAACTTGTAACTTAAACTCTGGAAATGTAATATGTATTTTGAAAACAAAATATTTTATGTTTGAAAAGTCTAAATGTTTATGAAGAATAAAAAAAAAATTTGAATTGAAAATGTTAGATTTGTAAGGATTTAATATCTATAGAAATCCTTACATAAATATGTATACTGTTGCTGTAGAATCTGTTTAATATGATACCTTTACCAAATTCCTTTTCTTGAAAATTGTATAAATTAAAAATTTGCCTTCAATAAATTCTATGCCATATATCAAATCTCAATGTAGCAATAAGATTAACATTATTATTAAAGTTTAAATATAACCTTAGAGAAAAATGCTCCGAGAAAAATTTATTTTAAAATAAATCTTCAAAATAAATAACTCCAGATACAATAAGAACAAAATTATTCTTTATAGGAATAAAAATAACAAATTGGCTAGACATTATTTATTAAAATATTGATACTACAATCAGATTTAAAAATTGTCAGACAATCAGATTTAAAAATAAGGATTACAGTTTTTTTAAGTTCGGGAAAATCGTATTGATTTTTTCAAAATGAAAACAACTTTCATTTATTTTATTCAGTTTTTATCATGTGAGTTCAATTAATTTTTGAAATCAAACTGGATTATATATATATATATATATATATATATATATATATATATATATATATATATATATATTTAAGATGTTCAAATTCTAAGTAATATTTTAAGTATATTGGTTATCATAAATTAAGTAAAAAACATAAAAATGACAATAACGCAAAACGTTATGCATGAAATTTATGCACATTGTAAGTTTCGATGATCAGGCTGGCCACAACACGTGATCTATTGTTCCTGATTAAGATAAGCATCCAAGATGTGATATCCCTGTCATCTCACATTATCATTCTGTAGCACAAAAACAGCATCTATCGCCCCGGCATAACAGCGCACATAATCATCCGCATGTCATCTCTATAGATGTAAGCATTAACATTTTCACGGGGAAAGACATGGAGGTGCGTGCGTCCAACCACAGAAATACCACCCCAAACACAGAACGGTTTGATTCGTATGCGACTCTTTCACTGATGTTTGATGGTTGAAAACGAGTTTCCCATTTTTTTCTATGAAAAATGCGTTTACTATCGCTTTTGAGGCTATACCTGGACTCATCTGTAAATAAAATATCCCTCCATTGATCACGCGTCCAGTCGATGTGTTAACGTGATCATTGCAAATGTTCCCGCTGCGGCGGAAAAGCGTTATGGCCTTCCTGCTATGGCAAGGGTGGGAAGCAAATGACTAGTTATCTCGACATAAAGACTACGTTCATGTAGCTTTCGACGCATGGTTACCAACCTTCCAGAGCGTGCAACGGAGTATCTGAATTCAGCCTGAGTTGAGGTTTTATTCCTTCGTGGCAAAATGACTAACATTGATCCTCAGATTTCGTGGTAGCGGGATGTGGTCCCTGGTTAAACCTCCTGGATGCCGAATCTGTGATAAGAAATTGTTGGAAAAGTCTATGAATCATAGATGGACTTAACTTCAGCTATCTAGCCACTTCCATTTGTCTTTGCTCTATATCTAGTCTCCCAATAGTTTGCCATCAATATTTTCCCTTCAAATGATGCCTGTAAGCCATTGCTATAGTTTTGCTATACCATATTTCTAATTTCAGACACATAACGACAAATACCGCTTTGCTCTGAGACATCCATTTTTATGCTCCTTGAAAATGATGTATTCTGACAACAGTGCTGCTATTTCATATAATGTCATATTGTTTAGCTCTTTTTACTTACCAACATATTCTATATTCATTGATATTTGTTTATTGTTAGGAGAGTTATCGCTATTTGTGATTTTTCCTTAGTTCAAATTCTTTGTTGTGTATATATATATATATATATATATATATATATATATATATATATATAT
>JAPDSC010116419.1:3976-20415 GCA_026290005.1 Latrodectus geometricus | reverse complement strand
TATATATATATATATATATATATATATATATATATATATATATATATATTAATTAATTACTTCTCAACATCTTAGAAATTTGTAGTCATAAAACTTTTTTGATTTTTTTCTGAAATGTTTGTTTTATGTATATCTTTATTGAATAACTTAAAGCTTGTTAATTTCACTATTTATAAGACTAGCGTTCCTTAAAAAATCTAAGAGTAAATTCATACAAAATAAAGTAATATATTTATAGCAAAAAAATTTTTTTTACGTTTATAGCAAAAGATTTTTTTTACAAAAAATCTGAAAGCAGGTGATTGTTCAGTCACGTTATTTTAGCCAGTAGAATTTTAAAGAAGTCTATTTGTAGAGATTGATTAAAAAATCCTTGCACAGCTGAAAATATTATAGAATACCGCTACATTTTCGATCATGGAGTTTTTCTTCAAAGCCAGAAACAGTTAGAAATCCTTTTTTTCAAGAACTGTATAAGAACTGTGGTAAGGTTTTTAATGTTGTATTTAGTGGGACATTAGTGAGAAGAAATATCAAAATTTTAAACAATTATCGTGAATTAATTTATAATTCTACACCACCACATTAGGTACTTTTTGACTTGTACTCTGTTGCACAAATTTCAAAAAAGATATTACAACTTAGTTTTGCTTATGGTGGCAAAGAATGCTGACAGATAACAGATTTGTGATCAAAAACTATAATAATAAATTTTTTAGAAGATTTATCGGATTCTTTTCGGAGAAGAATGGATACAGTTGTTGAAGACTTAATAAAAGGACAAAAAAAAAATGCATCACATATTCTTTAGGAAATACATGGTCTTTAGGATATTCGGATAACTTTGTAGAAGATCTGTTTCCACTTTCAAAATTGGTGAATTCTCGTTTGGAAGATTCTAAATGAGGTAATGAGAGACTTATTTAGAACAAGTATAACCCAATAATTTAAATGGCAAAGCAATAAATCATTGCGTAGAAGCAACTATTGCGAAATATCAACTTTTTTTAAATGTTAATTGATCCTGTTATTTAATTATAGAATTTGCTTATTACTTGCAAGATTGCCTAGACACACTTTCTGGTCTCTCAAGTCTAACAGCCAGTTCTGCAGACAAAAGTTCTTTTGTGAAATCACTATTCCAACAATCACAACTCTTGACTTATCAGAACATTTGTACAAGTAAGAGTATTTCAATAAATTAGTTGATTCTAGAGCTGTTTTGACAAATAGATAACAAAATTTTATAGGACAAAACATATCAGATTTTAACTCCGAATAAACTAATTCTATTTTTGTAGGGAAAATAGACATTTATTTAAGTAACACAAAACTAAGGAAATAAAATCATTTGACTCATCTAGAATATTTAGTATTTTAAAAAACGCTTGCACAAGTAACTTTTAAATTTTTAACATTGCGAGTATACATAAAAAAATAGCCCAGTTCTTATAATCTTATACCTGCTCATAAAAAAGTAATTTTTCCATAACATTATCTTTTACAATATTTATGCTTAGCTCATTTTTAATTTTGTATAGCTTTCCATTAATTATAACAATTAACATCATTAAGCATAATTAACTTTTATAAATAAAATGTTAGTGTACGAATATATAGTAAAATGATAATTAGAGGTCCAAGCATATTCTTTTGTTAATTATAGATAATGATTACAGCATTTTTTTCAATTTAAATGCCTCTAATTTATAAAATTAGAGGCATTCAAATTGAATCTATCCCCCAGAAACTCTCATTTTTACTATGACGTAATGGAATTGTTTTTTAAAATACTGAATTAATAATGAGAGATATTAATGTTTAACATATAATATTTGTAATTAAAGGAATTTCAAGATATTTTGAACTATGATATTTGTAGTAATTTACAATATTCCTTTATAAGTAACTTTTTTTTTCAAATGCATTTTAATGTGAATATTCTTTTATCAATCCCTCCAAAACGCAAAGTGCAATGAACTGGAATGAGATGAACTAATCAGTATTTCACATTGCTTTTTAATTATTCTGAACTTTTTATTTATTTGGCTATTTAATTATAGAAATTAATGTTGCATTCATAATATTTATTTATTTTTAGGAAGTTTAAATAATTTCTAGAATATTAATTGTTTTCCTTACATTTTAGTAGTTTTAGTAATAAATATTTCTTCGACAATTTGCATAGTTTTGTCATGTGGCTATGATTGTATGTTACCTTCGGTTATGTCTTCAAATGAAGGAATAGTAACATTATATTTAAAGATTTAAGCGAATATAGTTTTCACGCAAGTAGATTTAATTTAATAATTTTATAAGTAGATTTAATGACTTCATATAAAAACAAATAATAATTCTAAGTTAATTTTATAAGTGGTATTTATTGTTTAGACTTTAAAATGTGTTTTTGCAGAATTATAATCAAAGAAAAGCGAACTCTTTTAAGCATATGCTTTGTAATGATCTCCAGTATACTTTTAATTGAAAGTGGAAGTTTTTGTGTATCGCAAGGAAGAGAATCCTAAGTACAATGAAGAGCAATCAAGCTGGCATAAAGGCATGTAGAAAACTGAATATTAGCTAATATCGAATCCAACACTTACTCTGAAGAATACGGCCTTGGGCTAGGTTAATGCAAACAATGAGTGGTTATATAAAACAAATTTTTATGAATAAATATATTTCCTCTGCATAGTTTTAATCTTTTTTGAAGCTATAAATATATGTATTTTATATTCAATTAAATTAATTAATGATGACAACAGTATATAACTAAATATTAATTTATAGAAAATAACTTAAGCAGTGAATAATATCTTGGTAATATTTTTATTTGTTTTCCATTATTCTATAACATTGGAAAATTTAGAAGTTAATAAATATAAGAAAGAAAAACCAATTGTATTTATTGTTAAATAAATTTTGGATAAACTTTCGAGGTTTGTACAGTACTAAATTATTTGAAAATTTCTCTTTATAACTAAATAGTATTCACTAAAGAGGCAGATAAATTTCTTATGTTTTTAAGACTAACTAAAGCATTTGTTACAAATATGATTTCTAAATATTTTTAACTCAATATGATACTTCCTTCTATGGTTTACAAAGTATTTATTCAGATCTTCATAAATTATGAAATATAGAATAAATTGAGATTTGTTTTTAATAACTGTATATTTCATGAAATATTTTTTAACTCATAAAATAATTAAAATAGTGAATTATAAAATGTAAGAAAGTACAAAATAAAAATAATTAAATATAATGAGGTATAATTCTTTTAGTAATAAACAAATGTCCCTGCTAAATATAAAATGCTTACATTTAAATCATAATTAGTGTAACTTTACAAAATTTGGAAACAAAAAGTTTAAAAAATTTGCTACTGCTATAGTTTTTTCTATAATATGGAAATTTGCTTTATTTACAGGTAAACAAAGACATTGAAAAATATTCTTCAAGTGATTTTTGCTATAATATTTGCTTATATTTATATAAGAAATATGAAATGTTTTTAAAACTCTTTGTTAAATTAGTAAAGCGAAGAGAAATGTACTCGCTTAAAATAAATAAATATGTTACTTCAATTGTTAACTTCTGATATTTCGGGGTAAAATGAAACGTTAATTACTTATTTTCATATAAAAATTGGTTAACCTTTAGAACGGATATTTAAGGGAAGTATGTAAAAGAGTATTTCTAAATACTTTTCTGAGTTTTTTAAAATATGAGTAATATTTACAAAAGCAAGTTCTAAGTTTAAAGGGATTTTATAAAAAAAAAACTCGAAACTTATTACATCTGAAGATAAGCAGCATTTTACACATGACAAAATTATTCTATTTAGTGACATTTCCCAATATTATTATTCCTGATATTAATTAATTATTTATATATTTTGAATATGTAGGAAAATTGTAATAATTTAAACTTAAATAAACATTTTTAAAAACAAAGTTAATACAAATTTATGTGTGTATTTTTATAATACCTCTGTCAAAATTGACATAAGTTGTTTTATCCCTAATTTCAATGATATCAGATACATGTATGAATAGCTGACATTTTTATTTAAGACATTTAAATAAATGTTATTTATTATTTAAAAATTCATTGTAATTTGAATATTATCTTTTGTAGAATTTAATTGACGTTCTACGAAAATTTAATTAATATAATATAAATAAATTAAACAGCAGCAGTTTGATCTGCTTTAACAATAGTACTAATTCAATTAGTTTAAATTCAGGAACTGAGTAAATCCATATCTCTGGCCAAATTAATTAACAAATATCGTAGTACACTCTTGAAAGTAATAATCCCATTAACTGTTATAAACTATTATACTTTGAATAGCATTTAATGTTTAAAGGATAATAAATTATGTATTTCTCCATATCATATTAATTAAATAATGATTTTAACTTTCAGAAAAATTCATATTATTCAACTTTTATGTAAATAATAATTTAAATATGATATCCATTTATTTAATAATTCCAATTTTTTTTAACATATCATTATTAATATTTCATGTAAGATAATCTATAATTGTATGAGAATATATATACAATATTTAAAATATTGATACTTATGTTTTTCTGGTAAAATTCAATTTCGTAATACTTTAATTATTTAGTTAAATAATTTTTTCAGTGAATCTAAATGATAAAGAGATTACTTTTTTTTCATAAATAAAGTGAAAGATTTGACTGTGCTAAATGACTTAATAGATGTATTTTCAACTTAAAATACAAATTATTTGAAATATTATTGTGCAAGTAATGAATATTCTTATTAGAAGATACAAACAACTCGACTATTTTGTTGAAGTTAACTTTGAAGATTTTTTAGAAAAATGGTACTGTATATATATCCTTGATTTATTTTAATGTAGAACAAATCAAGATTGTAATTCCAATAAAAAATAAAGAATGATCTTTTTTTAAAATCTAGCTCAAAACTTTCATTATTTGCATATTTGCTATGCATTCAAATCATTATTTTGCTATGTATTTATTATCATTAATGGAAATTATTTTTACTAAATTTAATTTATAATATAATCTTTTACAGATTACTCTTTTTTAGGTTTCAAAATGATTTCAGTTTCCCATGTAATACTTCAAATAAAACCACGCAATTGTTAAATCCATAAATTTTCTCGTAAATTTTTTTTTTCCGCACTTTTTCTCTAAAATTTTTTCTATATATAAAAATGTATTCAACTCATAGCATACGATAGTCTAAATAATCCTATTTCTTCAGAATGTTGTTTCGTAAAGTGAATACTGCTTCTTTTATCAGATCAATATCTGCTTCTGTATATATTTTATTCATTACCTTTGAAGTAAATTCTGCAGTATATTTCTACAAAAATGTAAGTTATGGAAATACAACTCTTCTTTTCTTTGAAAACTTTATTTCATATTCTACTTTATTTGTAAATTAAATACATTAAAGAATTATGTTAAAATATTGAATTTAAAATAATTTTAGATAATTAACTTTAGTGGTTTTATATTTAATTAAACCACTTTACAAATATTTTAGGTTTTAAAATTTGGAGAATTTAAGTAAGACTCTGTTTTAACAATTTCAAGTTTACAAGATTCAACTATATGAGAAATATAATTTTCTAAATTTTATAATTTCAGTTTTATGAATAAATCTGAGATATATGTGGCTTCTTCAGTTACTTCAACTCTTGTTTTGGTAATTAATGTTTTCTATATGAAATTGTATGCATTTATCATTTAAAATTATTTTTTAAAAGAAAATGTTTAAAAATGTTATTTTAATAAACATTTGCAGAAAACGTAATAATGATATATGTAATATGAGTTTTAAATATCTGAAATTAATCTTATTTAAATTAAAAAATGATATTTATATTATTTATAAAAAATATTTATTATATAATTTTGTAAATTTAAGGAGGAAATAGTTCAAAAAGAATATTTTATATAAACAAAACACAATAGTAATGTATTTATTGAACAAAACAAATAAATAAAAATGGAAAATAAATGTTCTTAATTAAAGATCATTGAAACGAATGATTAATTATTCGCAATTATTTACAAAGCGTTAAATAAACTTTTTAAAATAAATGCCGGTTATAACCAGACTTTAAGCTTTATATTAATGCATGGACTAATTTATTTATTTTTTATAAACTTATATAACTTTGATTTTCATTACTGTCAAAATAACTTTTAATTTCTATTAAAAATAATGTGGTTAAAACTTTTAATTTTTATGTGATTTTCTAATATCTGCTTTAATTTTTGAATTATCTAAATAATCTACTTAGTTAATTTGTGTTAAAATGAAAATAATGCTCATAAAAAATTATTGAATATTAAACAATTTTGTAAAACTTCAAATTAACTGAAATATTGAAATATTTATGATTAAATATTTACTTGATGAATGGTTCATATGAATTGCTTAATATTTTATAATTAGTAGAATAACTAACTTTTCATTATCTGACATTGTAATTGTGTTTCAAGCTTTCAAATAAATCACTATGATTCATTTAGTATTAATTATGCTAAATAAACTACTAGGTATTCATCGAATTGTAGAAGTATAACCTCAAATTGCAAACCTTTTATGTTTGAATTACAATCAGTTGTCGTGAAATTTATATAAACATTAAATGAAGTTGGTTAAACAATCAATGGAAATTTTATGTTTAATATCATAGTAAAAGAGAGGGCATAAATATTGTGCAATATTGGAAATACTTTTAGCATAAATAGAGAGAAAAATCTTTTTTTTTTTCATATATTTATTTTTGCTTTAATATTTTCTCTTTTTTGTTAAAATTTGCTTTTTGAATAATAAAACTGAAAAAAATAAATATAATAATAAATAAATAAATAAATAAAATGTTTCCCAAAATATTGTAATTTTGTTTGATTTTTTACCTCAAATGTTGCGGAAAAATTTGACTACTCTTTGAAAAGTAAAACTTTTATGTAAGTCATATGTGGTATCATAAGCTATCTAATGGTATCAGACAATTAGAATATTTTCGTAGTGATAAGACAAAACATTATTTAGGATGTCTATTTTTTTTAATTTAACATATTTGACTGTGTATAGTCCAATACTCACCAATTATAATATTCCTTTTTTTCTAAATTCAAGTTTTAGCTTAAATTTGTATATAATTCAAATCTATCTTTTTTGTAGATAAATTTAAGATTTTACTTTTTCTCTGTGAGCAAAATCATTTAGCTTTTAATTTATGAGTAATATTTATTTTTCTGCCGTCAAGTATTATCATTCATGAAAGCTATAAAACTTGCTCAAATAACTAATTTAGTCTAAGCTAACAGGCGTTTTTTTAATAAAAGCATTTGGTTTAACGTCAGCCTTATATCAGATGAATTTAAGAAAATTGAACTGTTGTTAACATTATTAAATAATGCTTCTGAATAATATATGTTGAAACCACTATGCTTGTCTGTGAAGCGACGAAGAAAGAGAAATAAGATACTTACTTATAATAAGAACTTTACAACATGTGTGGTATGAAAATTTTCTGATTGTTACCTACGTGATATGGAATATTAATCATGTTGTTTCGAAAGCCCATTTGGAAACATTGCTTGCCTTCACAAATATATATTTTTTTAAAAAAAATGATATTCATTAATATTTGTCTCAAAACATATATTGGAATTAAAGATTCTAACAGTAAATTGTGACGTATTTCTGTGAACATTGCTGACGTATTAAAAAATGTTATTCATAAATATTGGTCTCAAAACTTATATTGGGGTTAGAGAATACGAAAATATATTTTATTTTTTCTAAAATAATGTTGATTGAGAATTCATATTCACATAACATAGTGAAGTGTTTCCTATAAAAAAGGATGTAACAAAAATGAAAGGCATTCATAGATTGCTTTGAATGCATATGCAATACAGACTATTGAAACTGCAATATTTTTCACATTTTTTTAATTACAAGTTTATAATGTTGCTAAAAAGATATGTGAAATTTATTTTGCTAAAACTTTAAGGAAATTCAAAAAAGGTAGTGTTTCTTTTTCTATATATTAATTAGTTCGTTGAAGAGAAGTCTCTTTGACTGTATCAATGATCAGTCTCACTATTTGATATTCTCAATTAAGGTGTGATGAATCTCATTGGCATTTTCTTTACCAAAATATAATTATAAAATGAAACATATTCTAGAGTTATATTAGAAAATTTCAATTGAATTTCTTTATTAAAGAAGATGTAAGTTTGGTTTGTCACATAATTATCTTTCTTATTAAAATTTATTAGATAGAGGCCTACTGTTAAAATGGATTTTAGATCACTAATCATAACTGTCTTTAATAGAAATCGATCAAATAAACTAAGAAGTAAGTACAAAATTAACTTTTATCTATAGTTTAATCTGTAAAGAATATAAATAGAAACAAAATATTTCTATACATAATTTTCATTTCTCTTACTGTGAACCCTAACATTCATTTCTTAATGTAATTATTTTATTCGAATTTTTATTAACTAATAAGAAGGAAAATTTGAATATAATCATTAAAAAGTTAGAGTTTTATAATTTTATCTACATATTTTTTGTTTCCACTAAAATTGCACATTGCGTTACTGAATGTGGATGCAAAACAGGCTTAAATTATGAATCAAGAAACCTTTCGACACAAATGGTAGAGGTGGGTATCAATCATCTTTTATGATTGCTTCAAAAATACAAACTCAATATGACTAGAGGCGAAAGTAAATCGATAGTCCCACTTTTAAATTGTCACGCGTTTCCCTCGAAAATACATTTTGGTGAACAAATGATTACTAGATAGAAAAATATTTATACAAACAGATTTATTTAAAAATATAACATAAAAAGATAAATTAGAAAAAAATTAAATCAAATCAGCTTTCAAATTTTTATTTCGCTTACATTTAAACTTTATTTTTGATAATTTAGATTTTTTTGTTACTTCAGTATTTTAAAATCATTTTCTACATAGTCGAGATAGTTGGTGAGTTTAAAGGACATCACATTTCTACAATTATTATGAAGTTTTTGACCAGACGCATGTAATAAATTTGCATTCATTTTGTTTCAATTTAGTAATACAAATTATAAATTTTGATAGCTGTTTAGCCTGTACCATAACGTAGTTAAAATGCTTCACTGTTCAGGTAAATTAAATGTATTTTGTAATGAATATTTTGCCCAATTTATTTGCCTTTAAATTTTAATTCGGTGTAATTTTTTTTTCTTTCACGAAATCTGATTAATAATTTTAATAACTATAAGTTATAATTTTTGCTATATGTTCTATATGTTAAATAATGCTAATATCCATATTTAGTGATTAAAATTAAGAATAAATTGAAATTAAGAATAAATTGAAATTGTGTTGTGTTTTGTGCCATCTACTCTATGTTTTACGAGGAAGATAGCTGTAATTATAACCACAGTATATGATTAAAATTATATAGTGAATAGTTTTGAATAAATTCATTGAAAATATAAAAGAAATTCAAGAGTCTAAAATCTGTAGACACCTTAAGTATTTCTGAAAATTTACTTTTATTAATTATAGTATGTAGAAAATAATTTCACAATCATCTCTTCCTATTTTATAAGTTTTGTAATATATATAATATTATTGTTATTAAAAAGAAATAGAAATTTTTAGTCCATTATTGGCATATAAATACTGGACAAGTGATTAAGGATAATAAATACTAATTTTATTGTAAATTGGAATAAATTAAAATACAAATTTTATATCCTGATTGAAAGTCATCCATTGGACAAAAAACTAGAAAAATAACTTACGCTGTGTTAAAAAAAAATTTTTTTTTGGAAAAAGTATAAAAGTCAAACTAATCTAGTTCAAATTTACAGTTGCTTTATAGATATTTTTAATAAATTGTTGAAATACGATTAATATTAATAAAGTAAATAAAGTAAGTTTAAAAATTATCGAGAAAGTAAATTCCTTTTATATAGAAGGAAATTCTATTTTTGATTTATTATATTTTCAATAAAATCCCTATAAATCTATACGTATTTTCTATGTTTGGATAGATTATTTTTGTATATATGTGTTTCGATTTAAAGATATAGATATTTCTACAAATGAATGGGATGAGCATTAGAAAACAGTTTAGCTAGAAAGTATTAAGATGTTGGTAATTCAATTGGCAATCTTTCTGCCTGCAGCTTTCTGATAAGACATACTAATTTTGGATGCCAAATACTTCTTTTTTTGTGTGACTTTCTTTCATTAAATAGTATTTCTACTAAGAAAACTATACAATATATTTACAATTTTACAAATTGAATTCAAGCATCTTTTGATTTTCAAATAAAATTATGTAATATTTGGTTTATATTAGTTAAATATGTATTCTAATAAGAATGATTATTATATTACATATTTAACTAAATCTATTACTATTGGTTAGAGTTAAAATAAAAATGTCTCCTTATAACATAATTAGAGCAATTAATAAAATTTCAGAAAATTACATTAAGATGTTATATCATAGACTTTACCTAATAACATATTTCCCTGTATAAAAGTATTTGAATATAAAAATGCAATTCTCTCTTCAATTATAAAAGAAACGCAACAAAAAACGTTGGAATTATCCTTTAAAAATTGTTCTCATTAAATGTTAAGTATAATTTTTTCTGATATATATTTGTTAATGACTTTATACAACGAAATGTTTTATTTTTTAAGTTCTTATTAAAATCAAATTTAGAACAAAACCAGATATTTGCTTTCAAAATATGCTTTGAAATAATAATAATAGAGGATGTAAAATTTCTCTTATTAATTTTTGTTGCTTGTTTTACTTAAATTTTACTTAATTAATTGTGTTCACTGAACATTATAAGAAGTAGAATCACATTTTATGCAATTTAAAATAATATAATTAAAGACAATTATTAATTGAAGAATGGATTTATCCTTTAATATTGTGTAACATATGTCAGATTAATTTTATTAAATTTTAATAATATTTAGATTTTTGATTAAAAAACGAAAACAATTTTGTTTAAAACCATTTATTAAAATTAAAAAAAATATTTCTATGAAATATAAAATTACATAACATAATTGTTTACAATTTATGTAAAGAAGAATTATTTCAGAAAACGAATACTGAATCAAATAAAATATCGACGAACTTTAAATTTCCATATTTTTAATGAATCAACATTTCTATTCAGAAAATAACAAAAACAATTTTTTTAATTCAAAATGATATTGGGAACATTTCTTCAACGTGATTATTCACTTAGTTAAAATACATATTTTGTAACAGAAAGTTTACATTCATCGTGTCTTTCATAATAAGCTTTTAATGATGGTTTGCAATAAAGAGCCCTCATTGATGTGGTAATAATACTTAATTTGAACATGACGCGAGTTCAATACCCCTAATCTCTTTATATTTCCAGAAAATAACAGTGAAGAGACTTTAGATTCTAATTAATTAGAGTGCATAGGCTCTACCATATAATAGCCTTTGACTACCTCAAGACTGAATAGAGCATTATTTGAGATGAGAGACATATTTCTCATCTAATCTAAAATTTTTCAATTAACAATATTATTTTTTAATTAAAATTGGTGATATAAGGAGTACCTAATCAAATCAGTCTCTGGAAATGTGCATAGATATTAGTATAGATATAGTTTTAAATGTGCATAGATATAGTTTTCTTCCAAATATGTTTATATATTTCATTTACAAATTATTATTATAAATCTACATTTTATTTTTAAGTGTATGGAAGTTTTACATATAGCATATAATAATTTTTTAAAGATTTATATCTATGTATTTAGAATTAAAACAAATTATGAAGTACAAGTAAAACTGTTATCCCTACAAAAAACTCATAGAATAACTGCACTATGAGAATTTAATGAGGAAGAAAAACTATTTAAATTGAAGAGTAGTAAATGCATACTGAAAAATTCAGAAATATTTATACTTGAAAAAACTGCAAACACTTTATTTATATTTTGAATAAAGTTAGCTATTAAATAATGATAAAATATTTATTAATAATTATAGTGTTGAAGTGTCTCTACAGTTTTGAAATTTTTTTAAATGTTTTCAAAATATTAATTTTTTTCCAAGAAAATATATTATTAGGTTTTGTTAATAAAATTATTTAAGATTTATTGTTAAAAAACATTAGCCCATTTGCAAATTGTTCTTTGAATATACTCATATTCTCTATTTGAGGACAGTTTTAGGTTCATTATTTAAAATAATTTTGTTTTGTAACTGTAATATTTGTTTGTTACAAATTTTCGCATGCACAAATAATGACATAACTCTGAAAAGTAAATTTCAATCTTCATAACGCCTATATACTAAATACAATAGTTCTTTTTAAAAGATTAACTAAAATAATATAAACGTCTGATCATTTATCTATTTTAATATTTAATTCACTTGCAGAAAATGCAAACATTGAAATCATAATGAATTTTAAATTGTTAAAAGTGAATCAATGAAAGCACACTTAAATATGCGATTGAATTTATCACATTAGTTAAGAAAGCAAACAATAAAATATTAAGGGAAATAAAAAATAATAAAGGAAATAAAAAATTTGGTACCCCACAGATTTTTATTCTAACATAATGAATGACTTATCCTTCGAACTTTGAACGAAACAGTACTCACTTATACCTCCGTGTAAGATGACGACTTTGTGAGATGTGAAAGATACTGTCAGTGACAGTTCCATAGAATGCAGTATTTCTTTGTTAACCTATTGTCTGAAAACTTCTCTCTCATATAGACATGTGTGCACAAGACCAGAAAAACAGCCTTTCATTGTATTCGAAATTTGAAGTAGCATATTCTGTCTGATTTACAGTTTCAGTCAAAATGAAAGTTGCATTTATTTTCCTAAATGATATTCCTTTACTCTTATAAGCTAGAAATATTCTTAATTTTTTAAGTGATTATTAGTGGACTTATTAGTGGTTATTTAAGTGATATAATATTTAATTTTCAATGTTTATACATAATAATGATTATTGAGATTTTATAAGTTAAGATATTTCGTGAATTTTGTGTTTATAAAAAATTTCACTAATTTTGTTTATTTGCTCACCAACCGACATGGAAATGTTAAGCCAAAAACAATTAATATAAAAGGAATTCGTACAAATTACACAGAAGATTTTGATTCACAGAATGGAATTCAGTTTGGAATGTTTACAAGATAATATCGATAAAAATTGATTTCGACATTCATATGTCAGATTCAAAATCGAAATTCAAGAATAAAAACTAACACATGAATTTCGATTGAGAAAATCGAAATTTATATGTTATTTTTTATTCTTAATTTTTTAATGAAAAAAATTCTGAAAACAAATAAAAGTTACTGAAAAGACATAATAAATTATGTTAAATTGTTCTAAAATAATTTTATTTTATTTAAAAAAGCTATTGCTTTCACTAAGAATTTGAGTAATACATTTATAATATTACATTATTTATAATATTATTATTTATATATTCAAGAAATTAACAAAAAAATAAATTTCTTCTTTGAGAGTCTTGTAATTTGTTGTGATTCCATATTATAAATATAATAAAGGAAAAATTATAAATAAAATATTAATAAATTAAACTCAATTCAAGGAACTCATGTAACAAACACCATAATCAATTCAATTTTATTGAACTAGTACACATTATTTGTTTATTTGATGTATGATAGTTAATTTTTTATTGTCTTGGAAAATAAATTGATCAAAATATAGAAAATATTAAACACAGAAAAGCTACAGGAAAGTATTTTTAACAAACTTTCTATCATGTATATAAAATTAATTGTGTTTGGCTATTTAAAGCAAATGAAAAGTACTTGATATTTAAATTTTACATTTCTACAGGATTTATCAAATTGTATTGGACATAGTCACATAGGTCATAATTCAAGTAAAACGCTATCATAAAAATAGAGGGCGTTAAAATTCATAGCCTCAAAAATTTAGCAAGAAAATATGAGAAATTGATAATTTTTTTAAATATTATTTTCAGAATTTTTTTCATTAATGAAAACTGCAACACACTATTTTTAAAATTTTCTTAATAAATTTGAGTATCATATAGAAATTAAAAGAAACATAAATAAATAGCATTATATATTGAGCATTTAATAAACTACTATGCTATTTTTTATTAATTAATTAAATTTTCTTACATGGGAATGCATTGTATCGACAGCTTAAATATTTTATAAAATTATGATCAGATACACTAAAAAACACTTAATGGCCAAAATATTTTATAACACAATTCTGAAATTTATACAATATACCAATTAATGTCAGGGATTTAATTAAAGAATATAAATTCCTTATATTTTTACATTATTCTTATAATTTAAAATAAAAAATGACATTGATTGATAGATTAAAGACTTTGATTATACTCATTTTTCTTACTGATACACTTTATTAAGTTATACACATATTTCTACCTATAAACTTGTATTCTAGAATGCAAAAATTATTTTATTTTATTAAAATAATGAAAATAATCAAAAAAATTTAATCAGCAGATTAAAAAAATAACTACATTGTTAAATTCAGGAAAAGCTTGTATTATAAAATGACTTTAATCGTATCTATGTCAACATAATAAATTCTATTTCAACATAAAAGTAAAATTAAGAACTAAATCCTGTAACTCTTTTTAAACTGCATCCAATTCTTTTTCATACACAAAAAATATTATAAGACTTATTTTTGGATAATGTAATAGTCGTTATAAATTTACTATTTTCTTAATGTTTATTTTTTCTGTTTACTGTTTTTTCTCTTTTTGTTTTTGTTTCTGTTAACTGTTTTTTAAGTGCTTAGGATGATAAAATTACATTGATTTAATATTTAAAATTGCTTGAAATAAGAATTCATCGGACACGCAAACTACATACAAAAAACAAATAAGGAAATGAATAAATAAAATATTAACAACCGTTGGAAAAATAGAAAATATCAAACCAAATTATAAAACTATTTGAGATTTGAATTTTTATGTTTGAATTACAGTGCAAAGTTTTCTGTGAAAAATATAAATCTATTCCTCGAGCTAAGCGTTGCATGAACGTTAATAGAAAATTTTGGCCTGAATTAAAAGTTAAGAAATCGGTTGCTTCAAACACACTTTTAAAAATTCTACATATATTTATATAACTTTTGGAGAATTGTAAGAGGAAACTTTTAGCCCATTGGTTACTCTTATCGAAATTTTATAGTAATAAACGTTGAAAACTTAAGATAAATTGAACTAAAAGTTTTAAAATTAATAATAAAACTAAGATTTATTATTAATTTTAACACTTTTAATTCAATTTATTAACTAAGATTTATTAGGAGTGATATAATACATATTTTCCATTCTTTAATTGCGAAATATTTTTTGCAACATTTTTTTTTAAAAATTATACTAATGTATTCAAAAATAGACACAAATTAATGATATTTGCAAATGCATTCTACTTTTTTTATTAAAATGATAGATATTAAATTTGTAAAGACTTGGTATTTATTAACCAACTTTCAACCAAGGTATACATAAAGGAACTTTTAGCTCAAATTGTGTGAAACTTGCTAGAAAAATATAGAAAAATATTTGCTTGTGTCAATTCCCAAGTGTTAATTTAGGAAATACATTTGATTTCACAACCAGAAATATGTACTCAAGTCACGTTGCTAGTGGCTATTTAGCTGAAGAAGAAAGTAATCAACTGAACCGAAGAAAAATTTAACCTTCATACAAGGTAAAATAAGTAATTTGAAATGGAATGCTACTTTATGATATTAAATAAGTTATTTTTTAATGTACCGAGATCTCGATAAGTTCTTAAATAATTTCCTATTTATGTCCTAATTATTAAAATATATTCATTTAGTATACGTTCCTATTTTCTAGTAATTTATGATTTTGAAAGCTTGACAAACAAAAAATTTATTTTATATGATATTTAAGTGTTACTGAAAAAATCTTTAAATTCATAATGAGAACATAATTAAACTATTAATTATAACTAAAAGTTTTTAGTAATTTAACCAGTTAAATTTGATATTATTACATTTAAAGAATATATGTCTCCTTGCTTAAGTTCAAAGTTAAATACAAGAAATTTATTATCAAACAAATTTTAAGAATTTCAATTAAAAATCATTAAGTGAATATACTTAGTAAAATAAGTTTCAATAAAAATTGCATATGTAGTTAGAAAAATTGAAAGTTTTCTTCATAATGCTATCTGTATGAAAATGAAGAAAAGGTAAGGCATATAAAGAAGATGTATTGTTTTTTTTGGTAAAATTTTTAAATAGTTTAGTATTTATATCGTAATTAATAAAATACATGAAT
>JAPDSC010116415.1:0-16332 GCA_026290005.1 Latrodectus geometricus | reverse complement strand
CCTAAATCAGTAGAGATTTTTATGAAACAATAAAAAAGTAATAATTCTAGAAATAAAACTTATCTCTTTCCTCGATACTAGGTGAACGATGTAAGTATTCGAATTATAAATATTTAAAAAATATTACTAAAGAGTAGTGTATATATATATATAATTAAGAATAGTTTATATTTAATTGTAATGACCAAATTAAATTTTAACCTATATTATAGATTTTCTCTACTGTATGCCACGCATCGATTTAAATCTGTTTTGTAAATAATTCCAAAAAGATTTTCGAGTAAAAATAAAAAGCCATTTCTTCTTCTGAAAATATTGTTGTTTAGGTTGGATTTTTAATGTTTTCTTGTTTATAAAATAATTGATTTAAGAAAGGAAATTTTTTTTACAACAAATCAAAGCTTTTCTAGTTTTTCAAAACTGGACGAACAGTAATACAAACTCAAAAAAATATTTGAACTTTTAAAATTGTGTATAATTAAGATATAAGCCATTGATTGTTGACAATTGAGACCAGCGAACGTCTTCCTAAGCATTTATAATTTAATGGGAGTTACTAATCTGATTTTAGTTTAATATTATACAATGTAATGTTACATTACAATGTTGTCTATAGTAGATAAAAATGATTACCATGCAATACTTTGGTTAAATAAATATTGAGATTTTGATCAATTCTAAAGAGGTGACAATGTAATGAATTTGTGGTTATTAATGAATTAATTGCAGTTAGTATATTTTTGCAGTCTTCCTTGATTACAACCAAAGTTCAAAAGTTATATAATATATATAAAATTATATGCTATGAGTTTCCCTTGTACAGAGATTGATGGTAATAAATTTCAATTGTGAAATTAATACACTTTTATTGCAGATCTAAAAATGTATTGTTATGTAATAATTGTCATATATTCTTATGTAATATTTTTCATAATTTTATGCACAATTTACATAATTTTTTATATTATTTATATATATATATATATATTATTTATGTAATATACATATATTTTCTATATAATTCTGACAAAAGATAATAATTCATTAGCATTTTTTAAAACTATTGTAAAAAAATTGTTGTAATTAAGAAAAATCTTACAGATTATATTGTGATTTTTTTGTACTTTGAAATTAATGGGAAAACTGATTAATTACTTTTAGAAATAAAATATATATTTAGTTTAAAAATAATAAATTCATTTTTTGTTTTTTTATAGATTTTTTACCCGCCACATTACAATGTCATGGCAGCTCGTCAAGGAGCCATTAGCGTTGAGGAGTTCATCAAGAGTAAAGTTATCCATTTTCGACGATGGAAGCAGACGAAGCTCAGTAAAAGACAACAGAAATGGCCTTTTCAGTTTTCCGTAATGACTTATAATATCTTGAGTCAGACTGCTGTAGAAAATCATCGTTACCTCTATAAGCATTGCAATAAATCTTTCCTCCAAGAGGAATACAGGATTTCCAGGATATTACCGGAGATATTGAAAAGCAAGAGTGACATTATATGCTTACAGGAGGTTGAACAACATATATTTGATAATCGAATCAAACAAGTGTTCGATTCCAAAGGTTTCGAATCGATTTTTAAGAAAAGAACTGGTAACAAGAGTGATGGCTGCGCTATCTTGTGGAGAAAGAAAAAATTCGATCTTCTGAAACACACAGACGTGGAATTCACTGCCAAAGGCAATGAGCCATTAAATAGGGATAATATAGGCATAATTGCTGTCTTGAGACCTAATCATCCGAAATCTGGAAATACTCAACTTCATGTGGCCACAACTCATCTGTTGTTTAATCCAAGAAGAGGAGAAATAAAGCTTTGCCAACTGCGTTGGCTCTTGGCTGAGTTGGAGAGAATGGCATTAAAAGAGATAAAAGAAGACGAGCGTGTGTATCATCCTGTCATCCTATGCGGCGACTTTAACATCGAACCTCACTCACCGCTCTACCAGTTCATCGAATCTGGCGTTATTGATATTGCTGATGTCATGTCTGGTGACTTGTCCGGTCAAACTGATGGAAAAAGCAAAGGAAGGCTTGTTTGTGGCAAACAACTGTCTTTACATAAAGTAGGCATAAGCAAGGCATCGCGTTTTGAAGAAATTTCAGAAGACGATAATGATTGCTCATCGGAGTCAGATAAATCTTCAATATCTTTTAAAGAAAGCAACCCACGCTATAATGTGGGTGTTGGCTTCAATTCTGTAGTTGGTACTTCTAATGATACTTCGTGGTTGACGTCAGTACTGACCATAGGGCAGGACCAATTAGCTGCGGAGATATCATCTAGAATTCAAGATCAGCAAAAATCACCTTCAAATGGTGAAAGTAGTAATCACTCAGTTGAAACAACTCACTATCCACCAAATCAAACTCCTGTTGATAAAAGTAATAGTGTCCGTTATTCTCATGACTTTAAATTTGTTCCTGTATATAAATTCCGCAACGCCGATACCAAAGATATGCCCATCACATCCATGACTGGAAATGACTACAATACTGTTGATCACATATTTTATAATGTACGGAAAAAAAGTAGTCCTACTACATTTACTGAAAATCAGTTGAGGTTACTAGAACTTTATTCGCTTCTGCGCATGGATGAAATAAATGACCTTGGAGGGTTGCCCAATGCTTATTTAGGTTCAGATCATATCTGTTTAAGTGCAAAATTCGCTTTGTGCTTCAAGCGGTAAACATCGAAACCATGCAATAATGTTTTTATTGTGTTTGCTAAATGATTATTGTAGAAAATATTCTTTTTTAATGAAAAGTTTAAATAAATATGTTTTGTTAAATTTGGATTTTTCAATCCTCCTTTTTAATGTTTCCATGGATAATGTAGCAAATGAAGATTTCTCTATTAAATTTTCTAAATACCATATAACCTGCAATTTTATGTTATTTGTTTTATTGTTTTATCGTTATTTTTATTAGGAATTCGAAAATTCAGATTTTTCTGTATAATTTTTTTAATGTTTATCACTTTTATATATTGCATTTATTTTTTCTTTAATATGCATTAATACTTTGCTCCATTTCATAAGAATAAGTTTTTATTAAATTTTGAAGTTAAGAAAAAAAAAAGTCATATATTAGTACAGGAAAAATAAATTATTTTATATGTTATTTAAATGCAAAATTGCAAAGAATTATAAAATCACAAAATAATTTTTTAACGCAAAATTTTTTTACATTAAGAAATATCCTTATTGCAATTATTTTTTTATTATTGAATTTTATATTGAATATTGAAAATATTATTGAATTATTATTCCTTATTTAACATAGAAACACTATTTTTATAAATTTTTTCATATGGATTCCTGCAGATTATTTGAATAAAATCATAGAATAAACTGCAGACTGCGTTAAAATTCCATTTATTTCATTGTTTTACTGTTATATTTTAATTAATTTAAATCTTCTACTTATGTTCTTTAATTTTTATTTTTTACTTAATTGTCTCAAAAAAGTATCTTTTAATGAGTAATGACCAATGCATAGTTATTAAAAAATTACTTTAATAAATTTTAAACTTAGTTTAAAATAAGTAATTAATATTTTTTTTTATTTGAAATTAAAATTTAATGTGCAAATCTCCTTTTAATTACTCTTTTAGCCTTTGAAAACACCAGTATTGTTGCCATACCTAAAATCAAAATAAAATTGATTTTATTGAAAACGTTTCTGTTTGATTTAGGAAATAATAAATTTTATATATTTAAAATTACCGTATCTATTGAAAATGGGATGTTTCGTAGTTTATTTTGAATTGACATTTTAACATTTTATAAAACTAGAAATTAAATTTTTGGATTTTCTTCCAGTAACTAAATTTTGCCTACTAATTAAATAGGGTCTATTTCAGATAATTACATGAGCATAATCAAAAGCACCTGGCAATAACGACATGTTGAACTTGTATGCTGAAAATATATTTTGTAGTTCTTTTGCTGTTTTTATGCTGTCCTGGTAAATTAACTACTTGCACTTTGAAATTCCGTTCAGGAGTTTGTGGATTTAATTCTTACCTCTAGGGGTGGGATATTTATATGGTTCAAATTTCTCATTAAAATATATGCCTTAGCCAAACTAACTTTTTTGTGCAGAAAATAACCAGAAAGCGACTAACTGAACTGTTTCTGATATGATGAGTAAAAAAATAGGTTTTATGATTTAAGATGTGTATCATTGCTTTCGTGCCAAAGCAACTATATTTTGGTACCACGAATTCCTCACAGCTGGAGCCTGCTGTAAAATATATGAATATCTACTACGAAATGTGCCTTCTGGAAGTATTTTTTTGTTATATAGCTTTCGCATATCTCACGGGCGAAGAGCTTAGTGACTTCACCATTTCCTATTGTTCAACAATGCATGAATCGAAACTGGATTTTTTTACTCCCAAGAGAATATTAAGTTATACATGCAACATACATTGAGTTGCATTCTATTCGATAAAGAGATGCCCGTGCTACCTGGAGCATTGCACCTGGTCATGATTGATACTTTGGTGGTGGTCCTGGTGATTCCATTGATTTCAGGGGCTCTAGAACTGACGTAACTACATATGTAGTTTTGTTAGAGGCCATCTTCGGGGTCTTAAATTAGGTGGTAAACGTAAGCTCTATCCTACCAGTTGTAAATGTAGTGTCAACCAGGCTAGCTTCCAACACCTACTTTTGTGTCTTGAGTTTTACAAGGAGGATTTCCATGTGAATCCCCTAATGTGTCTTGCTTTTGTGGGGCTCGTGGATCTGGTGTATCAATGCTACATCACATGGGATCGGAAACAACAACAGCTAAGCTCTGATGATAAAGCGACAGTATTTCGAGAACTGCCAATTTTGAACTGTTCATATATTGTTAAATTATACTACGAGCAAAGTAATTGCACTATTAAAAAATGTATGCCGTCAAAATCGCGATGTACCACATATTAATTTTAAAATTGCACATTGTAACCATGATTTTGAACTGATTGCGTATTACAGAAAAGTAATTGAGTCTTAAAGACTTAAAGATATGTATTGATAGGTGCCTGTAATTGTAAAAAATCGTGTTTCGCATTGAGTATTTTTCCAATATTTTTATACTATATAGGGTTTTTTAACTGGTGGATGCACACATATTACTGTGTGTTAGTTACCCATACATTCAAATATTATTGTCGAATCTTTTGGTAATTGGACAAAAAAAATAGACTTTAAAGTAAAACGCAGCTGAACATTATAAAATTTTCAGTTCTACCTTAACTATACTGAGGAAATGAAAAAAAAAATTTCTTTTATAAATTCTTGTATTTAATGCATTAAAATAACAGTAATGTGAGCTTTGTTTAAGGAGCACAAAGTAATATGTAAAATTGATATTATTTTATCTAAATTATTTAAAAAGTTTTGACTACAGCGAATAAAGGATATAAACCATAACTTTATTAGTTAAGTAAATTTGGTATGATAATTTCTGACTGTGTCTCTTAATTATTTTTTCATCTCATCCTAATTTCATTAATTTCCAAAATTGTAGTTAGTGTGATAATGAAATAAAATGTTTGCAAACGTCTATATTTTTTTAAAAAATAGAATACTTAAAAAAAGTTTCTACATTTAAAAAAAAAACATTCCGGCAATGTAGTATTCTCGAAAAATACAATAGCTAGGTTTATAGAGTTCAATATTTCGTTTGATAAAGTATATCGAATGCTTATAAATTAGTTCTCTGAAGGTTAGTAACCTCTTAAAAACTAAAATATTGCTATTTATCTTTCCTTTTTTATTAACTTATAAGAATTTAGATCTATCAAATGACTTGTGTACACTATCAGCAATAATTTCGCATAATTATTCGCTATACTACACCGTTTCATATACGCGTATTGTCACTGTCATATTCCATTCTTTGACTAAAACAGGAAGCAGTTACAATGGTTTGTTTATGCGAAATCTTTTTTCATTTTGAAAGAAATCGCTTAATAATTGAAATTAGATGCTGAGACCGTTGAACGTATAATTTCAGCAACTAAGCTCTTAGTTCGAAATGAAATTAAAATGCCCAGTCTTTATCGTGTCTCTCAACAGATATAATTATATAGGTTTGAAGCTATACCAAAACTTCTGAAGGAAAGTATTTAAAATCGTCTCTCATCTTTCAGTGTAAAAAAATAAAAAATTGACTACCTTGAATTAAATTCAACAAATATTTCTGCTAATAACAAATATTTATGAAACTTTACTGATGATAGCTAACTGATTATGATCAGTTATAGAGTTCGCAATCAGTTCAAGAAGGAGATGTTTCTTGTGTAATTATTGCTTATTCTCTAAAAAATAAACTTCACTACTAATATTGACCCAAATCGTTATTGAACATAATTTGTGTTCAAAGAATTGCTAAAATATTAAAATCATGTCCCGTCTATTCATTTCAACTGATTTCCTGTTTAAAAAAAATACTTTTCCAATTAAATAATTTTGCATATCAATTATAGCATTCCATTGTTTTTGGTAAAATATTCATTAAAAAATGCAGTGGTTATAAAAATGAAAATCTTTGAACAAAGTAAGAATATAGCAAGCATTACACATATAAATTTCCAGTTAATTTTTAATGAAGAGGTATTTTTTCATTATATTTTGGTCAATGCAGTTAAAAATTACACATTACATTTTAAAAACGGAATGAGTAATTTTTTTTTATTTTTATTAAAAACAGCATACATTTGATAATTCCTTTTAATTCTAAATATTATAGTAAATCACATTTATTTTGTACCTATTTGTTACACAAAAACATATTACGAAAACATCTACTTTTACATAGCTTAAAATAAATAAAGCAGTTACAGTATTTTTTATTTAAAAAATGTTTTTTAACAAGTTAAATTTTTTAAAGAAGTGTATGAAATTATCTATATATTTTAACGCACTTCTTGCTTTAAAAGCCTGCTTTTTTTTTAAATTTTGATTTTAAAATGAAGTTTTATGTGCTGCAATAACATTTTTAGAGGCTGTGGTGACCTGGTTGGTTAGGTCATTCGTTCTCGTTGTTGTAATGTGTTCGACTTCCGCCCCAACCGAGGATACCTCGTGTTCACTAATAGCGGATGGGGCACGTAAAATATGTTGTGGTCGCAATGTCCTCCGTGAGAAAGGATATTTCTCGGGGTCTTCTGTTTGGTCCCTTCTAAATTACGAAGACGCGCCCATATTCGGGCAAAGATAAAGTACAAAAGCACATTACAGGTGCTCCACTATATAAGTTGCCACTTCGCACTAAGCAGTCACTTGTAGTACTAAATAGGTGAAATATCCTATATATCCTGCATTAGGAAAAAAAAAAAAACATTTTTGCTGGTGATTCCAGATATTTTTTATCAGATGAGAAATTAATTGATAGAAATATAAGCGAAATAAAGGTTAAAGTGTTTCTTATTTTAGGTAAACATACATTTCTACAGAAACAGAGGGAATATGACTGTATATTTTTACCTTTATACAGGAAGCATTTTTAATCCACATTTATATTACAAAATAGTGTACATCTAGAAGTATAGTCGCAGGAATTTGTTCCATAAATTTATTCCTAAAAGTTATGCTGCAAATGCATTTATGTCAAATTTTCGAAATACTAACGACTAATATTTCAAAAACTATTTGGAAGGCATTTCAATTTAGCTTATTTTTTGGGTTTTCAAATGGGTAAAGTGTACCCATTTGTATTCTCTCTGTTAAAGAAAAGTTGAAAACACACAAGTCAATTTCTTTATTTTTTTGAACTTCATGTAAAAAAATATAAACTGTAGGTAAAATATATTAGGTTGGGTAAAAAGAAATCCATTATTTTTACGTGAACTTAATGTAACTTCTTTTGGATTTACTTTGTAAAAAGGTTTAAAATAGCTTTCATGTAGATTTTTAGGTCTTGCGCGTTACGACTGCTGACATGCGGTTAACTTCGATCATTTTTGATATTTTATAGACACTTTCAATGATGCTGTATCCACATGCGAGGTGCATCTCTAACATCAAAAATACCAACGAAACAAAAATTGTGCGTAACTGGTTGTTACAGTCTTATATAGGACGATAAACACCTTTCACAATTTTAGCCACCCGGCTATCTTTTTCGCCGTTACAAGAGAAAAACGAAAATGTATCGAATTTTCTGTTTGCTGTCTTCCATTTGTAAAACCTTGTACTCGTAACTGAATTAATCAAACAAAAAACCGCAAGAGGATATTTTAGTGTCAAATGTCACCTTTCCAACGAGCATAAATCTGAAATTGTTTGATAGATACCTCACGAGATATCGATCACTACAGACGTTTACCTAAAAAATAATGGATTACTTTTTCCCCAACCTAATATTTTCTTAATTTAATTATCTGTTTTATGATAGCAATTAGATATGTTTCCTTGTATAGTATAGTTCAATATATAGAGGAAAACACATTTCAGTATCGACATTACTAGCCTATATACAAGTGCAAGGTTTCGTACATATTTTCTGTGTGTATCTTAAAATATATCCCAAGCTATATACTATATCTCTTATTCTGTGTAAAAACACAAAAATTAATATCTGTTTTCTATACTATTGGTGTTCTATTAATTGATATGCTGGAAATTATTTCCAGGTATAATTTCTAGTACATCAATAAAATATTTTATTGGGTAATATAAAAGATACTGAACTTTAAAAAATATTTTAATTTCTCAATATTACAAACTTATTCTTTTTGAAGAAGATTACTTTTTGAGGTGTTAAAAAATAAAATAGATAAAATTCTTTAAAAAAAAATAATAAGGACATTTTTTTTATTTTGTATTGGATATTTTTTATTATTTGTGATATTCTCTTTTGAAGTAGAACCTTAAAATTCAATCATGATTGTTCGCAGTCCAGCTAGAACTCATCAACATTTCTTATAAAGAAACATTAAATTCATCATCTATTTTCATAATGTATTTTTTGCAACACAGTAGCCTAGTTTTGTTCATCAGTGGTAATAGCAGAAACTTCAGTCACGTACGGCAGTTAATGAATCCCACTCTTGAATCAAGATAGGAAGCATCACACTCTTTTCTAGGATATAATCCACTTATTTCGCGAAAACTCCCAATTGTTTTCCCATTGAAAGAAAACAATGCTACCTAATATTATTTCCCTCATTTCCACCCTTTCGAATGGAAGTGAAATGCTCGAGTTGCGAAACAGCAGGATGATCGCTTACGATGTCGGCTGCCACATTTCGTCAGGCACCTCAAGATGAGATTTTGACGCCACCCCGCGTATGTGGGTGCGATTTTGACCCTGTTTGTACGAACGTGAGATTTCGAAACATCGAAAACTCGTCAGAAACCATTACGGAAACATCTTATACCTCACAAGTAGAACTGCCCACAACCGGACGCTTCTTGAAAAGTGACGTCCATCACGTACTTAAGTCCAAAAACTTGGACTTTTGCATCATCCGGGGGTTGAAAAACCTCAAAAATTCCGAAAGTTTTTTTCGCCAATGCCCCCATTCCAATTACTTTCATCTTCATCTGGAAATGAAGTGTTCTGATTGCCATCGGGGTTTGACCTTTCGATGTCACTTTCTCTAATTCGAACGGATTTATAAGTTGCAAAAAATAAAATTGTTCTTGCACTGATAAATTAGTCATGGTGTTGCGCATTGGGTAGCATATTGCGGTCTTGAAAAAAGACAACTTTCCCTTTTATATTTTACGGTGGTCGAGATCTTGATCAATTCGAACGTTTCTTAAGGAATTCCTATTAGTGACCTTGTACCTGTTCGACAAAGGTTCTTGACATCTTCCGTATTAAATGCAATATAGAACTCGAGTTGAAAGACATTTCCGTCTATTAGTAATGCGTGTGGAATTTTAAAAAATAAAGGAAATTCTAGATATTTGAAAATGTTTCTATATGTTGTTTGAATTTTATCCATTGAAATGAAATTCAATGAAAAAATCCATTATGTTTGATGCTTGGAATATGCATTATTTCTTTGCATATATAATTCCCAGACATTGATTTATTGGTGTGGATATTAATTTTACACATTTCACATTTTTCAATGCTTAATGTTGGAACAATCATTAATATGTGTGAGTTATTAAAGGATTAAAACAATTACGCATTGAATTAATTATTTAAAATTCATTTAATTATTTAAAAAATGTTTAGTTTATATAAATGAAACATTGATTTTCATAAGTGCCTAATATATGCATATTTAACATGGTATATGAAACAACTTATAAAATGAAATGTTTTGTTTGTTGTGTATGTGATTTAAGTGATGAATGTGATGCTCTTTTAAATGATGAATATTATATATTTTTTAAATTATATTTTATATACATTATATTACATGTACTTTTCCTGGTAAATTTATTTATGTCACTGAAAAATAATGCAAAATATAAATATGTACAATAAAAGGCTATATATTGTTTTTAAATAAAAGTTACAAAATAAAAGACATTTAATCTTTTCCATGTATTTTAATTTTTTTTTTTTTTTTTTTTTTTTTTTTTTTTTAATATTTTGTAGAATGTTATTTGGGTTTATTCAAAATATATTATTTTACACTGGGTATGGATAGTTTAACTTCTGAGCATTGATTTTAGGCTTTTTAAACTCTACGACCTATTATTACTTTTTGGCCGAAAATTTAGAGGTAAAAATTTACTGTACGGTCGCTATTGGTGACTTCTTCAAAAAAATCACCAAAACTCTTGTCAACCTCGCCAATCTGCACATGCGAGGTCGGAAAATAAACAGAATATTCCATTTTTCATTGATCGGTTCCCATTTTGTCAGAATCCCCCATTTTTCATTGGTCGGAATCCCTCTGTGATTAGTCAGAATTAGTTGAGTTACCAGAAAATATTATTTATCGCCAACTTTGGAAAATCGCGTCAAGAGCGACCGTACAGTAAATCTGAGCCGATTTAAGAACCAACTGGGAACATTCCATTTCAAAAGCATTCTTCTTTATTTCTAAATCACATGAAACCATATCTCCCTATATTACAGAAGTATTTGGGTAAAAATTTACTGTAATATAAAATTTAAGAATTTGTAATTATAAAAATTACGGTTACCTTTGGTGACTTTTTCAAAATTCTCGGCATTTGGCACAAGCGAGATCTAAAAAAAATACAAAATATAAAAAATATTGTTTGTGCGAAATAAGTTACCAAAAATGTTATTTTTCGCCAAATCTAGAAAAATAGCGCTAAAAGTGACCATACATTAAATTTGATCCAAGTATTTGCTGACAAATTCTAAAAATAAAAGAATTGTTTTTAAAATATCGATATTTTTTATATCCAAAATTTCAATATTAAGGAAACCACTTTTACTGTTCTCAGATGAAAACAACGGTATATTAATCTTTTTATTCCAGGAAGTAACATTAAAGTTGACAAGTGCAAGACATCAATGATTTATTGATTTATTAACTGCTCTATTTACACGATAAAAGGAATAAACCAAATTCATGGCGTAATATTTATTAAACTAATATATGATAGTAGATTATTTTCCTAACGCAAAGAAAAACCACCTACAAGCGTTAAGCAAACTATAATTTATCATTTTATCGAATTGTTACTGATAAAATACTAACCTTTGATATTAATACTATTTTGTGAAGTGCTTACGTATTTTATTTGTTGTTGTTGTCGTGTGCCAGACAGGCTGGCAATATGGGGTGCGCTGCTCCACTTTTCCAACTAAACCATATTTGGTGTGGAGTCCGACTTCCTCAGTACACACATGCCAGAGGTTCCCCTTTTATAGGGTAGGCAACCATTTACACACAAAGAAAGGACAAAGACAAGAAAGAGAGAGAGAGAGAGAGAAAGTACATCCATGCCCGAGCCAGGATTCGAACCCAGGTCCTACCCATCTGTAGACGTATTTTATTTAAGTTACAGATAAATAATTGATTGATGAATAAAATTATTTTCGAATCTTCTTTTTAATCTTATATTCCGGTAAGAAAAAAAAATGCATTTGTATAAGTTCAATAATTTTAAAAGAAAATTTTGGAAACAGTCTCGAATGAGTTCCATGAAAATATTTTATGTTATTGTGGAAAGGTTTGTAAACAATATTTCGAATTTTAAGTAAAATTTAATTATCTTAATTTTATCAACATGAGAGCAGCTGTGGTGGAAAATATTTTAAAATATTGGTCCAGATTTCACATACATCTTCTTGATGTACAACTTTTTAATAGCGGACATAATTTTTATAACAATCTTAATATTAATAATAATATTTTCATTAATTTTCACAGATTTCCAAGCTGTTTTGCAAACAATGATACATTTCTATTCATTAAATGCCCGTAAGAATAAAATATAACAATTTTAGCAAATACAGCAAATCTTGCAAATTATATTTTGTATAAATTCTTCAAATTATGAAGATAAAATTCAGAATTATTTTAAGACATAAAGATGATGTGTTTTAAACAGACGTCATATTTTTTTATCTCTTTTTTATATCTTCACAAAAATAAACTAGTGAAACACGAATCGCTTCATTTTTCTTTTCTCATTTTATTATTTATGACTATCGTTTAGCAGCAAAGAGATAAAAACAAAAGAACAAAACAAAGAAAGATAGAAAACACGCAGCAAATACTGACTCGTTTACTCTCTCTCTCTCAGGTAAAGTAAGCCAAGGACAAACAGCTATGCTAAAGATTTTATTTGGGTCATAAGATATTCTGGTGGACACCCATTTTCCCATTCCATCGTGCGGTTTGATCTTGATGACCAAATCATATTGAAGGGAAAATCCGTAGACGATTTCATTCCAAGCATATTTCTAATTCCTTTTTTTAAAACATAATTTGTTTTGCTGTTGGATTAAAAAACGATTCACGTTTGCTTTTCACTAATTCATTTTCAAAACTCAACTGAAGGGAAGATTTTATGCATTTTTAAACACCAATAACAGAAAAAGCATAGAACAATTCCACTGGAATTTGTCAAGAAATGTTTAAAATGTGCTTTAAAATTATTTCTAATAGTGTGCTATTATAGTTAAACTATTTCGAATGGTTGATAGCAAATCTGAACTGTTACTTGATTTCCGGCATTCATATTTTCCAGATGTTGTCAACATCGTATATCTTCTATAGGACTGGCGATGTTTTTTATTCCATAACAATAATTATTTTTTAGAGAATGATAAGCAGCACATAATATCAATCCACGATATAAAATATGATATATAATTATTCCATAAAAAATATAATATCTCCGTTTATTATAATTTCATGGATCAGATTTACTGTACGGTCACCCTTGGCACAATTTTTCCACATTTGGCGTTAAATAACATTTTTTGGCAACCCATTTTTTTACGCAGGCAATATTAAAATTGTAAGCAAATTGATCTCGTAACTCATAAGCAAATGCCGAAGAAAATAACTATGTAATAGAAGTTCCAAAACAAGCTTGTTCTTTGTTAGTCCTTTTTTTTAAATCATTTTTTAATAACGAAAACAAAAATTTTTGCAGTCATTGATAAGAATTGATGTAAATTATATGATTACAGAAAACGAAATAATATTCATTGTACGGAATCAGAGTTGGAAATATTTTTCTAGTAAGTTACAAGGTATTAATGTAAATAAAAACCGGGCTGAAATTTACTGTACAGTCACTCTTGGCGCGAGTTTTCCACATTTCACGATAAATAACATTTTCTGACAACCCAACCAATTACGACCAAACGCAGGTGAAGGATTTTGACCAATCAGGTAACACTTTTCAATATTCTGTTTATTTTTAAATCTTGCTTGTGCAAAATGGCGAGATTTTTGGCGATGTTTTGAATAAGTCGCCAAAGGTGACCGTACAGTAAATTTTTACCTAATTTGATTATTTTCCAGCACCACGCTCAAATAATGATGTCAGCAACTGAACTGCTTTTAAAACATAACATTAGCTTAGATATTCTTCAAGAATATTCATTAGCTTATATAACCCATTTATCATTGTCTCTAATTCTCGCTATGAATATTAACGCAATCAATCGTATTAATAGGATATCCACAATCATAAACTACTAGAACAACAAGTTGAGAAAGAACTTTAAAAGTTTTGAGTTGATTTATTTATCTATTAACTAGAAATTTTATTTTTATATTCCTGGTATTACTTTGATCTTACAATCGAGAGAATTTTTTAACCTTTTTTTTTTTTTTTTTTTTTTTTTTTTGCACGACCTTATAGAAGCAAACGTAAAAATAATCAAACTTTCAACTACAACAACCAAATCAAGAAACGATAGCCGCCACTGCTATTAAAAATCTCAAAGTCACCAACAAATCAACCAACCTTATCAATTCGTGTAAAGTTTATAGTCAGAATCTCTAGTTTTATTCCTGTGTAGTTCTTGCTCTCTTAAATTAATTTCAATATATTTATAGCATATACCTATTAGACTTACAAATGTAAGATTTTTATCTTAAAACTTTTTGATTTTTAATTGTTTACTGATAATAACTGTGCCGTGAAACATATTTCTGTTAAGATTTACTGTACAGTCACCCTTGGCGCGATTTTTCCACATTTGGTAATAAATGACATTTTCTGGTAACCCAACCAATTCCAACCAATCGAAGATAAGGCTTTAATATTCTGTTTATTTTTAAACCTCGCTTGTGCAAAAAGGCGAGATTTTTGGCAACTTTTTTAAAAAGATGCCAAGGGTGACCGTACAGTAAATTTTTACCCATATTTCTTTATATTTAATGAAAAAATTACTTCTTGAATTACAGGAGTAAGTAGTAATTAATCTACAAAAGAATATACTATTGACGATTCGTAGTATATTATTGATATTACCAATAAAGCTGCTAAAAAAGGTATTTGCTCAAATTTACTTAACAAAAATGAAAAACGAAATTACCGAAGCATAAAAACCGTTTGAACTAATTAAACTTTATTAAAATAAGACCTAAATGTGTTAATTCGATAAAGTTATTTTCGGTTATGAAATGCAGATACTTATCGTAATAATTGTTTTTATTTAAAAAATTTCAATCTAAGTCCGAAAAGCAGAAAACAGTTGTATAAATACGTGTATTGTCATGTAAAATATTCTAAACATTGGGACACAATATTGAGAAATCAAAGAAAGTTTAATTCCTTAATAATGCGCTGGGATAGATTTGCACACATATTTTATCAAAATAACTGAACAGGAACTTCAACAAAACACTTTACAGTATTGTTAAAACAAGAAAACAAAAACCATTTCATAACTGTTTCATAAAAACTATTATTTAACAAACAAAAAATTTTTTAATTTTTATTACTACAAACATTGGTACAATAACTGTTTGCTGAAATTCCTTATTTATCAAAATATTTGCGCCGCTAGGAAATAGTTTAAATACTTTTACCTTGAAGTGTAATAGTAATTTTTGAAAGTCATTTACAATTTCAGACAAGAATGTGCCTAAGAAAAGATAGTTCCGTTTCTGTAGTATTGCGTGTAAAGTACCGGATTTTTGTATTCTTATGTGCGTATATGGTTTTTGTCATTATCACTAATGGTAGTCAAGGTTGGTGATACCATTCTTTCAGGTAATCACAGCGCAGAGTTAACCTTCAATAACTTCTTCCTGCATTTTCATAATTACTTATTCAGATACAATTCAATTCTATATTTTTGTTTTATCAACTAGAAATGAATGTTTACTATTCCTATTCGTCTTTTTGGAAGTAAATAGTTAGAAATGTTTGCTAGTAAAATGTTTATTTTAATATTTTTCCTTATTTTCCCCCAATTTTCATAATTACAACATTCTCGAACTGACGTAATCATTTAAAAAAATGTTATTTTTTTACTAATTGTCATCTATTCTGTTATAAATTCTCAACTTTTTTAACAATTAAATCCGTTATATTCATCTTAATAAAAATCACACCTTTAAAAATTTTTGCATTTTGAGGAAACAATCGACAATTTGTAAGGAAGTCATTAGAAAAATTTCAAATAGAAAGAAAAAAAGAACATTTGCTTTTATAACTAAAGATAGATAAACATCTAAATCGAGTGAATGTTGTCAATTTTTTTTTTAATTTAAAAATTCTATTATCTTTCTAGTTTCTCTCAAACTAAAATAAATCAGTTTCGTCGAGGAAATAAATAATTCTTGTATTTCCGTTTCTTTCTTTCCTTTAAATAGTTTTTTAATGATTCTATATGATTCCTAATTTTGCTTTATTGTATTTGACTTTCATTGTTAAGATTTGAAATTTAAGAATAATT
>JAPDSC010116414.1:0-22443 GCA_026290005.1 Latrodectus geometricus | reverse complement strand
TTTAGAAAAAACATTTTTGTTAAAAAAAATTATTCATTCAACTATTTAAGCTAAATTACTTAATATTGTTACTTTTTCCAATGTGTATATTATTTTAATAGTTTTTTTTTATCAAAACAAAAAATAGCATTTTAGGACTAGAATATAAAATCCATTAAAATGGGCTTTTTTTAAATAAAAAAAGGTGAAAAAGTGTTTGAATGAAAAGGAATTCATAGATTTTGTAACCTTTATATATTTTTGGATACAAATTGTATTTTAGTTTATGGTCCTTTGCATTCATAAATACACTACTGGCCATTAAAATTCCTACACCAAGAAGGCGACATGCTACAGACGTGAAATTTATACGAAAGGAAGAAGGTGCTGTGATATGCAAATGATTAGCTTTTCAGCGCATTCAGACAAAGCAGGCGCCAATAGCGACACCTTCATTGTGTTTAAATGAGGAAATTGTTCAGCCGGTTCCTCATACACAAATTGTATTTGAACGTTGTTGCCTGGTGAAAAGTTGTTGTGATGCCTCGTGTAAGAATGAGAAATGCGTACCAGCACGTTTCTGACTTTGATAAAGGTCGAATTGTAGCGTACCGGGATTGCGGTTTATCTTATCGCAGTATTGCTGCTCGCGTCGGTCGAGATCCAATGACTGTTAGCAGAAAATGGAATCGATAGGTTCAGGATGGTAATATGGAACGCCATGCGGGATCTCAACAGCCACCTATCACTAGCAACCGAGAAGACAGGCATATTATCCGCATGGGCCTAATGGATCGTGCAACCTCGTCACGAGCCGTAGTCAAGAAATGGGGTCGTTTGAAAGACAACAAGTGTCTGCACGAACAGTTCGACGACGTTCGCAGCAGCATGGACTCTCAGCTCGGAGACCATGGCTGCGGCTTCCCTTGACACTGCGTCATAGACAAGAGCGCCTTCAATGTTGTGATCAACGACGAACCTGGGCGCACGAATGGCGAGACGTCATATTTTCAGATGAATCCAGGTTCTGTGTACAGCATCATGATGGTCGCATCCGTGTTTGGCGGCATCGTGGTGAACGCACACTGGCAGCGTGCATTCGTAATCGTCATACTGGCCCATCACCTGGCGTGATGGTATGGGGTGCCATTGGATACATATCTCGGTCACCTCTTGTTCGCATTGACGGTGCTTTGAACAGTGCACGTTACATTTCTGGTGTGTTACGACCCGTGGCTCTACCCTTTATTCGAGCCCTGCGAAACCCTACGTTTCAGCAGGATAATGCCCGACCGCATGTTGCCGGTATTGTACGGACCTTCCTTGATAAGGAACATGTTCGGCTGTTGCCCTGGCCAGCACGTTGTCCATATCTTTCACCGATAGAAAACGTCTGGTCAATGGTTGCCGAGCCACTGGCTCGTCACCAAACGCCAGTCACTACGGTTGATGAACTGTGGCATCTTGTTGAAGCTGCATAGGCATCTGTACCTGTACATGCAATCCAATCTCTGTTTGACTCAATACCCAGGCGTATAACTGCTGTTATTACTGCCAGAGGGGGTTGTTCTGGGTACTGATTTCTCAGGATCTATCCAGCCAAATTTTTTGAAAATTTAATCACTTGTTATTTCTAGTATAATATATTTGTCCAATAAATATTATTTTGTTATTTGCATTTCTTCCTGGTGTAGCAGTTTTAATGACCAGTAGTGTATTGGCCAGTAAAATTATGATTTTCAAGATTCTATTTTGAATTAAAGATTTTTATGATAAATATCTAAATATTTTGAAATAAAAAATGATATTAACTATTTCAAGCATTATTGTTAAAAAAATATTTGAACAAAAATAGTCATATAAAATAGTTATTTTTCAGAGTTCTAAATTTAAAGATTTTCCGTGGGAAAAAAAAACATTGCCCAATAATTCATTTTCTGTTTTCTATACCTATCATACAAGTAAGGACACACCTCAGTTATTGGTGTGTTCTCAGTTGTATGATGGACATTGATATGCTTAGCAATATTACACTTTTATAATGGCATTTGTTAAACATTTTTATTGATTAGAAACCCAAATTATGAAAAAAAACTAGTAGAAATGGATTTTTTACAATTTTCACAATATGCGTTTTTTTATGTGTAAAATTTTTAATGTTATAACATACTGGTTTTAGAATTTTAAATATAATGCTACAAAACAAATTTTTTCAAGTTTAGGTAACTTTGTAATTTTTGTTTTGTTTATAAAAGAATTGATACCTCAAATAAGAATTTGTAAATATCACTAATTAATAAACTTAAAATTCAATTCAATTTTTAAGGATTGTAATTTATTAATAAAAATTCATTGCCATTTTTAATGAGACTGAGAAATTTTTAAATTGATTGTTATATGTAAAAAGTTAAAAAAGTAATTAATAAAATTGATTTATATATTTTACAATGGTAACAAAATTTCATTTTCTAAACATCTTCCCTCAAGCTAGAATTTCCACTCCTTACAAAAGATTAACATTTGAGGACACATATTTTCATTTTAAATTGCAAAAATTCATCCTTAATTATTTTTTTACTGCGTTTATTCACAACTTACCTATTGATTTTAAATGTTTGGCCATAACTTTATTTATAAATAAGCATTGCAACTTTATCTCTTAATTAAAAATTTAATTTATGAGTAAATTTTCCTGTTTTGTATTTTAACTTAATTGATTCATTAATATCCAATAACCTTTATTTCTTATGTAATTGAGTAAAATGTTTAAAAAAATTATAATACTGTTAAGCTTGTCATGCTAATATTTCAACAGAATATTATTCAAAACTTTTTGATTTTGTTTATTATTGAGTTACTGTAGTTGCATGAGGATGTTAGATTAAAATATGTTAAGTTTAACTTTTTCTTTTCTAATTGATTAGCTTATTTATTCCAAAGAATAACTTAAATGAGACAAATAAAACTTTTTTTTTTTTATTATGGATAACAAGTAGGTAGGTTTATTTCGCCAAAAACATTAAATTCAAAGAGACAAGCAAAGATTACAAATAAAATATAAATTATCAAACAAATACACCCAACTGTGCGGTTGAGATGCCAATTTGACAAACTAAATATCATGTAAAAGATGATTAAAGTTACTATTAATGTAGCAGTAGCATAAGCTAGAGCTGAACTTTGTATTTGTAAATAACCTCCTTTAGACAGTAATGCTTTTACTAACCATGGCACTCCAAGGCATATAGAAATGTCAAATGTATTGCTGCCAACAAGATTACTTATTGCCATGTTACCTTCACCTGTGGAAAGAAATAATTTGTAAATTTTAAGATCATAATCAAAAATCTAATATTTTATGATTATTACTCCCAAATAATTTACTCTTGAAATTATTGACATTAATGTTACAATATATACTGTAATGAGGATCCTTCCCCTCCGAGGAATTCAACCGTTTGGGATTTACGCAGATTTATATAAGAATTCTTTTTCTCATCTTTTAGTTTCATCTTTCAATTTTGGATTATTTAAACTAATTTTTTTTTCAAGATATTGATTCACTGAAGCTTTTGGCTTATAATTTTCTTCTAGTTGATTTCATCATTACAATATTTTTAGTTAATTGGATATGTTGTAATTTATTTTGCTCCATGTCTTACACCAGCATACTTCCTTCATCATTTCATTTGGAGGACATTGCCACTACGATCCATTTTACACGCCCCTTGCCACTTTTATTGAACATGGTGGCTTTTCAGTTAAGCTGGGATTCGAACTCAGTCATCAAGATGAAATTTAATACACTGAAATATATCAATCACGTGCTATCTCAATTGTATTAACCCTATTACTTTTTGGTTTATTTCTAATCTAAAAATCGTAACCATATTATTCATATGTGATTGATGATTCCTTATACGATATTTATCAAAAGAAACCACACTTGTGTATCTAATAGTAAAATCATCATGAATTATGCAATACTGCTGCTTTTTTTTTGGGGGGGGGGAGAAAGATATTTTATTTCATTTTGCAATACTGCTTTCCCTAATGTCCCATAAAGTAAATAACACGTCTTTATACTACATACTTTTTCAAACAGCAGTTATGTCAAAATTACAAGATATCAATTTAGGCACCAAAAAGTTTGTACAAGTCCGAAGTAAACCGATAATATGATGCTTTATTTCATCTTATTTACTCATTTGGTTGTTATTTTTGATTATTAGAATGAAGTAATTAGTTTCATTATATTAGTGATCATTTTCTTTCAGTACTTAAATTTTTTAAGCAATGTTTTTTGGTATGAAATTCGTTGAAAATATGATCTTTAACGGCATTTTTTACTTTAAACACGCTGAGCTAATAATTTAAAATACACTTTTAACCAGTTGAAATTAACCAGTTACTTTTAACCAGTTGAAATTAACCAGTTACTGTTAGACAAATGCTAGATACTGTCTTTAAACTTAAAAAAAAAAAAAGACCGTTATGGTGGTCCTGGAGTTCTTGTCTGGGGAGGCATGCGGAACGAGCTCAAAATTTTTGACAGAGGTTTTGTAACCTAATATCTTGTTATGGTAGGAAATTATTGGAATTTATATACATATTAGTTCATTTTTTTTATATATTGTGTGATATACCAAAATCAATATTAACTTGCCGTTGCAATGCCATTATGTTTAACCAGTAAGATAATAATGGCAATTTAAGTTTACACACTTCAATTAAATAAATTTATCTCATTTTCTTTATTTAAAATATTCAGTGTAAAGTATTGAAATTCAATTCTTACCACTTTTTGCAACAAGCACACTTGATATCAAATCTGGAACACTTGCACCAACAGCTAAGATTGTAAGCCCAGATACAGAATCCGGAATATAGAGTGTATATCCTGAGAAAATTAAAATGCATTTAAACCTTTATTTTGTTAATCAACATTAAATATGAAAAATTTTATCTCGAAAATAAAATTTTATTTTTCTCTGATAAAAATTTTACAATTAAAAGTAAAAACATTCTTTCTTCCCCAAGAAAAATCAAAGCATTTCTCTGAACTTTATTTTTTATAATGGCAATGAAATTAAGAGAATCCAATTTTTCTTTACAATGAGAATATCTTTTGAAATTTATTTCAGAATTGTAAGAAAATTCATATTTAAGGTTGTAAAACAATAGAGCTTATATTATTTTTAAATTTAGTTTTCTTCTCTGATTATTTTGCTATTCGCCTATCTATTATTAATATGAAAAATTTAGGAAATTTAATAAGTAATTTTTTAGGATTTCAGTAATTGAAATGAATTATATAAAATTTGTATTTATAATATTATTATCTCAAAAGAAATAAAAAAAAAGCCTATAGAAAGGCAACTATATTAAATTTTTAATCTGTTTTTTTAACAAGAATGTAAATTAATTTTTAAGCAATTGCAATAGAAATAAGCTGATTTTCAAACTTTGGACTTTTAAAAGCATTCAAAACGTGTGTGATCCTCCTTCCTAATAAATAAGCAAATAAAAAATTTTTTAAACACCAATTTGGGAATTGAAACCGCGCTTTGTTACTCATGTAAGTAATTCCTCTGTAAATGATTTTTGTTAACTTTATTAAAATAATTACTTTAATAAATTAGTTTTTAAACTTGAAAAAGTGAAGTTTGTCTAAAAAAAATTATATTTAAAAAGCTAAAGGTCTTTCATTTAATTATTTGAATTAAAAATGTTTTTTTTAACATATTTTTCCTCAAACTGGAAACTTTCATTTCTCGTTTATTTTCGTATAAATATTGTACATTGGGCAGGGGGTGGGGTGAGGTCAAACTCACATGTTTAATGCTTCTGCTGCATAAACTCTTAAATATGAATCTAATATGTTCAGTTCTGCAGTTCTACGCCGATATTTTGCCATTTTATTTAACTTTTTTTTCTAGTTTCTTTCGTTATTTTATCTCGAATGTTGTCCATGATAAAAATTTCAGTGAAATGAAATTTTAAAAACGTTACTCTTGTAAAGCAATATGGCGACTAAATTTGAGCTACGTGGTTATTTTGACAAAAAAATATCGCAACTGTTGATGATACAATATAAATTGCTTCCTTATCTTTCATCATGTCACATTAAACAGATCTATAGACAAATTTCTCTTGCCCCAATTAGACCCTTTCTTTTTCCGCTATTTTATCTATCTTATTTGTGTCCATTGTTGTTCGTGATAAGCGTTTTAGTGAATTTTTAAGGCGTTACTCTTGTAAAATAGCGACTAAGTTTGCGCTACATGGTTATTTCGACAAAAAAATTTCAACTGTCCATAATATACTATATGGACATGTTTCAATATATTCTATCATTTAACAATTTTGACAGTAAAATTTTGATTACATATTACACAATTTTGATGATAAATTTATCTTACCACAATAAAATTTCTTTCTTTTTCGTCAAAATATTATTTTTTCATTCACTTCCGAAATTAATTCATCTTATTTAAACATATAGAGGATATGAAATAAGTATAAATATTCAATGGTTTATTTATTCTTGAATGCGGTATTGTCAAAATTAAAAAAGATTGCTATCTATTTTCTGGATAAAATTAACTTGGTCACATTTACAAAATTCAAACAATATGTATATACACAAATATATAATGTAAACACTCTAATGTTTGGTATTTTTCACATGACAAGTGCTAAAGTGCCGTTTGATGAGGAATTGCCTCCATTGCTTTAAAATCATGTGTGTTTGTGTGTGTGCTACCTTTTTATAAATAATATTATTTATTTCATTTAAATAAAAATATTCTTATTATATTACATTTTGATGCCAAAATGTGTTTTTTTTCAACTTACCAATAACTGTAACCATCCAAACAGCTAAATATGACAGAACTCCCAACCATGCTATGGACATAAGAAATGTGATTGGGTAAAGCTTTCGGAACTTGTGATTATTGCAGTTCGGTACTGTCAAAAAAATCAGAAGAGAAGCAGGTAGCATCAATATCCACCAAGCTAAACTGCACCCGCCTGATGGTGGTGAACATAATTGTTCCGCTTCCACCTCTACTGAGTTGTCTCCTGTAAAATAAGTGTTAGATTTTTTTATTTTAGAGCATAAAATATTATATACGCCCTTGCATAAAAAAATGTTCTACCTAAAATGAAAAATGTGCATATTCTGTCTGTTTTTATTTACGAGTGTATGAAGTTTATTGATATTACTATATTTCCTTAATATATTTCATTCTCATTTTCACAGGTACTTTAAATAAATCTGGTGTGTAGTTTCCAATTATTAGTTTTTTCTATTAGATTGTTTCTTTTTAGTAATAATTATCAGTGTATGCCTATAAGTGAAAATTTTTCGGTCCGTAAGTGTTCAATTATTTTTCTAGTTTTCATTAGAAAAGTGTTTGTTAAAAATAGGCTATGGAATTTTTTTTTGTCTCCTCTAACAGTAATCAGAATAATAATAAATATATTTATTTAATAGATTAGAAATCTTTCTTTTTAATGAAATGAACTGAGCAAGCAATCAACTTCGGAAATATCATTTTAAGATTTAATCTCAAAGGAAAGATTTTGAACTTTTATGATTATGGAACACTCTTGTAAAAAAACGAAGCATCAATAAGGAAGTGTTTGTTTTAATGAAATTAAACATGTATACAGCTTTTACACTGATACTGAAGTGAAAAGGAATAAAGCCATAGAGCTACCCATGGCATACGATTAAATGTTGAACGTACAAACCAGTAATTGGTGAAACCACTTCTGGCTGGGATACCTACTTATATATGCTTCGATAAAGAGTAATAGAGGCTCCAAATATCATCTTGCGATACATTCTGCCGTTCATCCACCAGTTATTATAGTTTTGCGATATTTTGGGCTGTCCGAGTCTGGCGCCCTACCATGTCTCAGATATGTTTGATTGATGAACATCTTGGCCACGGAAGAGTATCAATGTCATGAAAAGCGTCCAGAAATATGCGATCGTCATGGGGTCTAGCATTTTCTTGTTGGAAATCGTCCCACGGATGACATGCCATGGAGGGTAATACAACCAGCCACAGGACCGTTCTATCCAGACATGAACACGATAGTCATCTGCTTCAAGAGTAAAGGGGTATTTATCAGAGATAGAGAGAGACCACTATGCGATGATAGTATCATGGCAACCATGATAATCGGCTGTGACACCATTCCAGACTCAGCTGAGCATTGTGAAATCTCCGTCTCAGATAAGCACTGGGAAATAGTGGAAGGTTCCATGGTATGTGTAGAAATGACTGTAGTACGTTGAATAGTAGACAATGATACCGTTAGAACAGTTTGGGCCTGTCGAACAATTATCCAATCTTAACTCGCATTTGGACACTTTGGCGGTGACGAGCCTTTTTTTCGTTGATAAATTCCTCGAAACAACCTTTGCTTCCACCACCTTTGCACAGATGTTTCTGGATACATGTATCGACCAATTGTTAGGTATGATCACTTAGCTTCATGCATTCCGATAACGCGACCAGGTTCACAGTCCTTTAATTGCTCATAAGGTCTTCGATATCGTCGTGATGGCATCACTTGTTATTTCTCTAGGACGGGACAATGTTTCGCAAAGTGGAGTACGCATATCCTTAAGTATACAATAAGAATTCGATAGGGGTATAACTGAGGTAAAAGTAATTTCTGGAAAGTCACGTGACTTTGTCCAAAAAGGGGGGGGGAACAACAATAATCTGAGAAGGCTATGTTGTCTGTGGTCCACTGTCCCTGCACACGGAACCAAAATTGGAGAAATATTCGATTTTAACCCCAAACGTGGTTAAGTGCCCCCCGTTGCTTTGTTGATACTCTGAAATGCATATCACAGTATTTGCAGAGTTTATAAGCAGGTTTGAAAAACTATTTCCCTGATTTAAACAAAATTATTGAATAGATAAGAAATCCGTTTAAGATTAACAAAACATTCCTAACAGATGATTTGACACATGTAAAAGAAGAGCAATTGTTGGAATTGGCTTCAGACGAATTTTTGAAAATTAAACATAGGGAGATCATCTTAATATCACTCTAGTTAAAAACTCAACATGTGTATCTGGTCTTACCAGAAAAAGTTCTGAAATACATATTGTCTTTTTCAACTTCATATTTATGTGAAGTTGCTTTTCGCATTTGTAGAAATTAAATCGGAAAGAAAAAGACTATTGGACGTGGATTAGAATCCGAGATTAAAATTAACAAACAAGGAACCAAATTATGACGATCTGTCATTTTACCACAAAGAATTATATTCTTATTGATCGAAATAAATGTGTTACTTAAAATATAACTTTTATATACATTTTATTACTATATTAGTTTTATTCCTCTTTTCTTATTATTTTATGCATGTCACAAAAAGATAAATATATTTCTGATTGTTATTAAAATGCATCATTTTTTTAAGGAACAATACTATGCATAAGGAAAATTATAAAAACGGTACGTATATGTAAAAAGTTTAGGAAATACTGCTCTAGGGAATCACAACGGCGAAAGCAATAAAGAATAAAATTTCCACTTCTTATTGGTTTCATACTTTGCGAGTTGCTCAGCAGATATGCGCGTTGCTACCGCAATTCATGTTCATTTGGCTTGAAAAATATTTTATCATTTCCATGTTCGATCAAGATGTCTGTCTACGAAATTTCACTTCCATCAGACTTGGTGCTTCGCTTTTTAGAAAAAGAGTGTATGGGCTCAATTACTATTTGAAGATATTCTGAAAGTAATTTGAGTTAAAAATCATGGATCACAGAACAATACATCTGGGAATGGTAAAAGGTGAGAATCTTTTCTGAATGGCACGTTACAAGGGATTCCAGATATGCTCAATGTTCATCTTTGAAGACTTAAGTGATCAATGAAAGTGTCTAAAATTAAAAGAGTAATCCTGGAACCAATCTCAACGATTGAATCACCCAATTTCGTTTTGAAATACTCAATGGGCGTAATTGGTAGTATATAATCATATACGATATGTACGTGGATGTCACTTTCTACATTTGCTTCTAAAAATATCAGGGTTTCAAGACACTTCAACTGCACACTTTCGAATTAAGAATTAAGGAAATCGGTAGTCGTGTTGGACGAAACCAAAAAACTAATGTGGATATGTGATCGTTAGATGCAAGAGGGTACGTCCGACTGACTGTTCGATCGCTTCCACCTCAGTGCATCACGTCACGTGATGAACGGCAAATTCTGCTCATGGCTGTGACGGATTGCTCAGCCACATCACGAACCATAGTACAGTACATTACATTCAGTCTAACGCATCATCCAGTGTTTGCGCTTATCATTCGACGCCGTTTACAGCAGAGTGGTCTATCCTCAAGATGTCTATTACTTCGTCTACCCTTGATGCAGGAACATAAATATTTCCGCCACTTATGCTGCGATGAAAGAAGGATGCAGATGGCAGAACGGAATGAAATTATCCTCACTGACGAGTCACGCTTCTGTCTGCAAAATCACGATGGTGGCATTCGAGCCTAGAGACACCTTGGAGAGAGGATGCGGAACAGCAGCTCTCTAAATGATGTCGTTATGATTATGCACTTATGGTATGGGACATTATTGGATATCACTCTCGCACTTCTCTAGTACGCATTGCCTGTACTTTCAGCAGCTAGCGCTACATCTCCGAGGTTTTGGAGCCAAGTTTTCTTCCTTACTTTCAGGTTACTTGCCGACAGCCATATTTACAGGATGATGTGATAAGAAAAACCAGAGATTGACAGCAAAATTTATTTAGGAGATAACGCATAATACAAAAATCAATTAAAATTACATCTTATAAAATGTGGATGATGACAAAATCATCAATTGCCAGTATAACCTCCATAGTTGGCTGTAACTACTGCCATATTCCTCGACACAGAATCAATAGGGTCTGGATGTATCTTTGGGTTACAGCACTCTATATCCGCTTTCACATTTCGCCAAATTTGTTTTGGTGTAGAAGTGAATGGTGTATCCTGGTCATTTGTTGTTCAAGTATAGACCACACGTTTTTGATTGGTGATATTTTGGGAGATCATGCGGACCAAAGAAGAAATTCAATCTAACGGGTAAGGAAGAACTTTTCAATATTGCCTGCCACAATACCGTTACAGGACTAATGTGATGATGTATAACGTAAAAGTTCAATAATCTCTCACCATGGTGTCTCCAGATTCGAATCCGATCATCTGTGGTGTTGAAGGCAAAAGTGGGATTAGTTAGCAAAGATAATGTCATTGCATTACATTGTTTACGTCCCTCATTTATCACGTTTATTATTTTTTTTTTATTAATGAAATTTGAAATGGGAAAATGCTCTAACTCATAATAATAATTACCACACATTTTTCAAAAATACTCATATATCGTAATATTTTTCAAATTCTAGTAATATCTGTATTTATCAAGTGATTTACCAGGTGTTGAAGTGTCACTTTTATCAGGTACATGTATTTCCTTCTCATCTGCTATGAAAACACTTGTATCAGATTTCACTGGCAAGGAGCACGCTGAAATTGATGAATTTTCCAATAGGGGTGTTCTTTCTTTACTTTTTGGACAACAGCACCAGTCATTTGAACATTTCTCAGCCTAAAGTTATTGCAAACAATTCAGTTAACAAAAAACTAAGAAAAGAATCAGATTTAGAAATAAAGAAATTTAGAAGTAAAATCAAAGTTCATCGAAATTTCTTACTTAATTGTTAATCATTATTGTAGAATGTACTTATATTTAGCACTACTTTTTAAAATTTAAATTAAGGAATAAAGTGATGGCTTATTTGAATCTTATACAAAATTTTTTGGCCTTCATACAAACTTATTAAAGATACTTTGAAAACTTGAATGTTGCAAAATAAAATGTTTTTCCTTGTTAAATTTAATGCATTAATTACGTATAAGAGGGATAAATTTCTTATGTGGCATGTACTGCAAAAAAGAGGAAGTTTATTTCTTTATAATAACTGAGCGAAAAAATCTAACGTTTGTCTTTTTGATCATTAAAAAATTACCAAAAATATTTATTTTTTTGAAATTTTATCTAGGTACTTATTTTTTTTTTCTTTCATCAACATGAAACATCAAAAAGTTATAATTATTCTAATTTTATTTCGTATATTAACATCCATTATTTTAATATTTTTCATTTAAAGTTTGTATCTTATCAAACACCATAAATATTCATAAAATGTTGCTGTTAACATTGTCTTTCAGAAAGAACTTTTTTCTGCCTGAATTCAGGGATACTGCCATTGAATTTTTTTTATAAATGTTCAGTCTAAAATCAAGAAAATTCTTCAAATCCGTATATCTGAATGTTAAATCATATATGTATAATAATAAAGGATTATGGGAATGAAATAATGTTCAATCTATAATAAAATATTCTGAATAAACAAATTTGCTTAGAAAAGGTTGCTGAGGAATTTTAAACTTATATATTTCATTTAATGATGTCCCACGCATCGCCAGATTAAATACCATACCACATGATCTGCCCAGCTTAGTAGGATCTAACAAATAAAATACCATACATCTGAAATAAACGTATGAATTACTTTGGTGAAAATAATGCCGTTACAGAACAGTAAAACGGAACAATGTGCAAAAACAGAATCAATTTACAGTTAGTTTTTTTATGATGAATAATTCATCTCGAAAAAACATCCGTGCCTTAATCGATATGCAAAGTCCTCAACTGAAGGGCAAGGCCATTGATTATTAATCGAGTAGCTAGTCCTATAAAACAATTGAATAGACCCAGAAGAAAAGTTGATCATTTTACATTGCATCTGCCGGATGAAAATGATTGAGCAAACACCATGATTATTTAGAGCTCAGAATAAATAGAAATTATATCCTTTACAGTTTTACGGGATGCAATTTTGATGCCTTTCTTTCAATTAACTTATGGATACCTAAATTTTTAACACTTAAATAACAGATTTCTAAATGTGCAAGAGTTATTAGACCATTTTGAACTAGACATTTTACCAATACTTAGATATTCCTGAATCTATTTCATCTAGATGCAGTACTATGTCATCGACAGGGCATATAGCCACATTGAAAATTTGCGCCTTAATTTTAGAATGGAAGTATATTTATGTGTAGAATTTTAATCACATATCATTGGATATTTAGTTTCTGTTTACTAAAAGCCAAAATGAGCGAAATAAGGTAAAAAGTAAACACCAAAGTAAATCAGTATACCCCCTCAAATGATTAAACCAACAGTCGGTGAACTAGTTGCGATAGCAAGAATAAATTAATATTCATGATATGCCCAAACTAATATTTGTAATCACCACTTCACCAAACGAAGTGACAATATTCGTTTTAACAAATTTGTTGCTTCGTTTTGAACAAGTACTTTTTAAATTACTCTTAAAAGTTTCTGTGCATTTTAATAACTAAAAGTGCTTTGAAGTGGTAAAACCAAGAGCCATAATATTAGGTTTTGCAGAAGGTGATATATAATAGCCACAGTAACGCAAATTCATCAGTTGTCTTCATGAGTGATGCAAAATGTTTATACGCTTTAATTCATGATTTGTGGTCTTCAAATATTTTAATCGTAAGAAGAAAAAAAAATGTTAAATATATTCAATTTATATTATTTAAATGAATACCTCACCTGTGCTTTAGAAAACTTCTCAATCTTGCTATTGAAGTACATCAAGATTATGTAGCATACAAACAAAATAAGTAAAATGAGAGATTCCCACCTACAAAACAATTAAAATTTATTTGTTAACTTAATTTATCGAGAATATTGCAATAAGTTGAACGTAAGTCAAGAAAAACTGAATTAAATACGTCTTAGATAATATAAAAAGGAATAATTTTTTTTGCAAAACATAAGGTAAGGTTATAGTTGTTGATAATATGGAAAGAATTAATGAAGTTTGAATAAAAGGGTTTATATATATATATATACACACACACAACAATGTGTTATATACTAACGCTTCCTAAAGAATTGTTACTTGCAACATTAATTATTTACATTTGAATTCTAATTAGAATATGCTTAAAAAGTAGTAGTTTATTAAAAGTAAATGTGAATGAATTTAAGTCAATATTATGATACGTTAATTTTTATGTGTCTTTTTTGCAGTAAATTATACTCCGATTGATCGAAGAAGTTTATACTCAAATCAAGAAGTTTATACGGTACTGTATAGAAATCTCTCAATTGTTTGGTAACTAAAATGAACTAATTTAAGTTTGAGGATATTTTTTTCTTGGATATACAAAGATTCTATTTACAAATGATTTCACTGACAAGTTTTTTTGCAACAATTTAATTAAAATTAACGATAATATATAATATCCTAAAAAAATTTTAGGTTCATTTTGAAATATTGACAAAATATTGAACATGCAATTGATAAAAATAGAATTTTAAAAAAATGAAAGTGAAAAAAAAAAGCATTTAATTTTAAAATATTACCTATAAATATACATAAATTAAATTACATATAAAAAGAAACTTATTTAAAAAGGCATATGAGGATATGCCTTTTTAAATAAGTTTCTTTAAATCTCAAAATTAGTTGTTTTAAACAATACATGTTCGCTTTTGCGAATCTTTAATTTTCGAACACTCATGATTTCAGGAACTTGGTCTGGTCTCTAACTTGGTCCCATAGTAATAACTCTCATTTTAAACTGATGAAAAGTTTTATTTACCAGATTTTGACAAATGAGCCCAATTTGAAAGTAAGCAAGGCTTTTAATGATTTCAACCAAAATTGGCTTCCGTAAAACGCTTTTAGCAGAATTGTTGAATAATTCATTACATGCATTTATATCTTATAATTAATATTTAATCCATAATTTAGTAGAAAGATTGAAATAAAATTAAATTAAAAGATTCATTATGTGTTGCAATATAGTCTGTTTTCATGCGTTGAATATCATAATATATAAATTATGTTATGTCGACTTAGTTTTCAAGTAGGGTAAATGTTAAAAGTGAATTTTTGTAGACATTAGTTTGATTTTTAGCGCAAAAACTTGTATATTTTACATAAAACTTATATTTTTCTTCAATTTCTATTATAGAACGAATTTTTTATAGTCTCCAAAAGATACATTTTTACTATTTTAATATTAAGTAAAAAGGTAAAACTATATTTTAGAGGGTGCCTCCTTGGCAAACATGGTGATTTTTGTTTGGCTATCGATTTTATTGGCGATTTTTGTTGACACAGAACAATCAACTGCTTTGTTGCAATCAGAACACGATTGGGTTTTGCCCAACTTGGCGATCAACAACAACTTGGCGAGAATCAAGGGGGCACCCTTGGCTAACCAGTAAAAATAATATATTAAATTTCACTGAAATGGAAACTTGTATATTTTGATAAATACCCAGAAAAATTTGCACTTGTCACTAATTCTCCAACTTTACTTCTTCAACAATGAGAGCTACTTACAAGTCTATAAGTTATCAGTCGTTTAATTTGAACATTGGACACCACATAAAGTCTATCAATAAATTGGAAAATTGCTCTGAACTCAATATTGTGTTTCCTATCGATTATCAAGCTGCTATTTTACCACTTACAAATTCAAGGAATAATGAAAACGCACTTGTTCATTCCTGTTGAATGAAGCTAACTGAACTTGAAAAGTCCATGGAAAGCATTGCCTTCCAGTGGATTCCCAGCCATGGTGACATTTTTAGAATACGAACAGAGGCTGATAGGCTTGCTAAAGCGAGATCTCTTATGTACATATGTCTGCGTAACACTGTAAATTAAAAAATAATAGCGCCTCCTTGTATAGTGATGCAGCTTTGGATAAAAGTTGGAGTGCATTCCTTATTTTAAACTTTTGGGTTGCTTATTTTCATTTGTTTTCTGGACATGACTATCTGCGGAAGCTTTTACATTTTATTGGAGACAAGGATTCGGCTTGTTTCCCTCTATGCCACCAAGGGGATAGGGAAGGTAACCAGATCACCCTATTGTTTTAAAGTTTTTTTTTTTTTTTTTGAAGACAACTCAATAGACGCTAATAATTCGTTTTATACTTCATCACTTTACTAGGGATATTCATCAACTGATGACAGGGATGCTGATGACGAGCGTAGGATAAAAAATATTTTGACAAATATTGTTTTTTTTCTATGCCATTTTCATACATCACAATTTAGTTTAATTCTTCATTACTTTGTTGTCATTGTTAAAATTAATATGAATGACGAGTAACATTTTTAATTCATTTCGTAAATTAGAACTAAATTATGTATATGGAATAGGAATTAATTTAATCTTTTAATTGGGTTTATAGACTGCTGACGATAATCTTTAGATACATACGCAACTTTTTATCAAAGATATATTTATAAGTTCTTGAAATTTTAAATCAATCAGGATACGAGGAGGACATCCTAGCCTACACTCTGATCTCTAAATTTCAACTTCACAAAGACAAGATATATTAGATTTGATATTTAACGAGTATGTATTCTCTCAACACAGAAAAATATATTAATGTGAATTAGTATCTAATCCTTTACTTTTAAATTATGAAAATGATGTTTTTTCAAACCTTGATATACTGGTTCTGTGGAATACAATCAGATTTCTTACTTTAAATATTGTGTGATAATATAATAAAAATTTATTTCTCTACATCTACACAGTCCAGTTACATTAATGTAACCACGACATGCATCAAAATTCAATAACCAGTTACAAAATACAGTTAGCAGCCTAGAGCAGTGGAGCTTATATAAAGCTTGTCTGAGGGCTTCGGAAATCATTGAAATCTTTGGCGTAATGCAGAAATGATCATGACATCCAAAAGGTCAGGATCATTAGGTTTCGAGCCAAGTATGGAAGCATTTATGAAACGGCTGTGTTCCTGAACTGTTCGCTTGCCACCATGGTAAAAGTAATATATGCATGGCAAAATGAGATCGCCCAAAATCAGAGACATGGAAAATGTGGCACACCACGGGTCATAGATTACAGAAGTGAACGATGGCCACGGAGATGCTTTCAGAAGAATAGACATGCTACAGTTGAGCAACTGACTGTTTAGATGAACCAAAGGGCTTCCAACAGTGTCTCCTAAATTGATGTTCAGAGATCGTTGCTGCACCTGGGCCTCCGAAGCAGACGCCTGGTTCATACACTCATGCTGGCTGCTATTCTTCTGTGACGAAGTTAGGAATTTGCATGCAAGTACCGCAATTGGTTGAGTGACAGCAGGTGGCAGCAGCTGCCATTGATGTGGCATTGAGTGGCAGCAGGTAATGTTTTTTGATGAATCCCATTTCATGCTCCATCGGAAAGGACGACGTTGGCATATACGACGTGAAACCCCTGAGAACAAAACATCCGGCAACCATTACCATTCCGGTAATGGTTGTGGCGCAGCTTGTCCTTACTTGGACTTTTATGGAGGCCAAGCGCCATGGTAATGTTTTCCTGGCGTTATCCGAGTTCTCTTATCCTTGTGGAAGCCACGATGGATCAATACAAGTATGCATCTGCCCTTGCGGATTATGTGTACCCCTACATGCACATTGTTTTTTCCTTAGATGATGGCATCTACCAGAAGAACAATGAGAGTAGTCATACAGCTAACAATATAGATGAGTGGTTCGAAGAGCATAAGGACAAGTTTACCCTTCTCCCCATGACAGTAAACTCACTTGATTTAAGCCCGATCGATCATCTGTGGTGGTTTCTCGGTCGAGTTGTTCGTGGCATGAATTCTTAGCAGCTTAACTTTAGCCCAACTGGTTTTGGCCCTGGAGTTGGGCATGGCTCGAAACCCCAGTGAACACCTTCAGTAACCTAATTGATTCTTTTCCTATATATCTCGCTGCAATCCGCACTGCGAAAGGTGAGTATCCTGGCTTTTGACAGGTGTTCACATTAATGTGACTGCGTATAAAGACTGAAATTTTTCTTTAGATTTAACTATTTCATTGTATATAGGGGGATAAAATTGAATGAATATCATAAAAATAGTTTCTGCAAAATACAGTTAATTAAATGATATCCAATTAAGAAGTATCTACTATGACAACATTAATTTTAAAATCAGATGTTTTTTTTAAAATCATTTATGTGTGATAAGTACTTGTTAACATCAATTGAGTAAATTTGACCACAAAATAAATAAACAATCATTTAATTAAATAAAAATTAGAAATAGAATTTTGTAAAACTTTCACGAGAGAGCTCTTTTACTGAAATTGTTAAAGAAATATTTATTTTCAAATATTTAACTGGAACGTCCTGGATTTTGTCCGCAATGCATACATAAATTATGAAATAACACATATTTATATTCTACTAATTACCAAGTAACTATTCTGTCCGAAATTATCCAGGTAAGACAGATCACCGTGATACCATATGCGATACAGTCTCTAGCCATGGGATACCAGTCAATGTCGAGCACCTAAATAAATTTAAATTGATTTGCGGTCTTCTAAACATATGATAATAAAACATCCTAAGTTTCTATTAATATTAGTTTGGGGAAAAAGAAATCCATTATTTTTACGTGAACTTTTTGTAACTTCTTTCATATTCGCTTTGTGAAAAGATTTAAAACAGTTTTCATGTAGATTTTTAGGTCTTGTGCGAAGCTACGACTGCTGACATGCTGTCAAGTTTGATAATTTTGGATATTTTATAGACATTCTTGACGATGTTGTATCCATGCGAGGTGCATCTTTAGCATTCAAATACCCAAACGGAATCGACGAAACCAAAACTGTGCGTAACTGGTTGTTACAGTCATATATAAGACGATAAACACCTTTCACAATTTTAGCCACCTGGTTAGCATTTTCGCCATTATAAAAGAAAAACTAAAATGTATCGAATTTTCTGTTTGTTGTCTTCTATTTTTAAAACCTTGTACTCATAACTGAATTAATCAAACAAAAAACCGCAAGAGAATATTTTAGTGTCAAATGTCACCTTTCCAACAAGCATAAATCTGAAATTGTTTGATAGATACCTCACGAGATAGCGATCACTAAAGACGTCTACCGAAAAAATAATGGATAACTTTTTCCTCAACCTAATATGTTTCAACAAGTAACTGGAAACAAGTTAATTAATAGAATTAGGATTTTTGCGTGAAACAAGGTAAAATATTATGTAAACATTTGTGAATTGGAGAGAGTTTTGATTTTACAACTATAAAATATAATTTCAGTATCTTTTATTTGTAATATTCAACCTTCTGAACACGATCTTATTTAAAAATTGACTGCAACAGAATGATTAGCATAATTTAAATGCAAATTTACGCACTTAATACATTAAGTACAGGCTAATTCGGCAATTAATTTTACGTGTAATTTGCTGTAAAAATTTAAAATTTTGATTGTTATTCAGTGAATATTTACAAGTGCAAGGGAGAAATAATCCTAATTCTATTAATTACAAACTCATAACTCTGTATAATGAATATATTGTAACAGTACTTCTTTCCAAAGGTAAACGCCAGCAACTCCTGTAATTCCAAGGATGTTGAATACCGCTGATCCAATCACTGCTCCAACACCGATATCACCTTCCGTGACAAAGGAACCTGAAATAGGAAATTAAGTCTGCAGCATGTTAGCGAGATATTCAACACTGAAATTGAAAATAATTTAGAGAAGATTTAAATGAATTAAGAATGAGAAAGCTTGTGTGTATGTGTAGTAACACAAGTCCTCATTTATCTGCTCTTGAGCAACCATTTAACTTGTTAACAGCTATTTGTGTGTGTTTAGGAAAGCTTCTCATATTTTCTTAAAGTTTTTGAACCAAACGAGGTACGAAAAATCGGTGAAAATGCGCTTTAGGTCCCCTACTCTGCCAACTTGGCGAAAGTGTGCTGTAGGTCCCGTACTTGGCGCGTTTTCAAAAACGGTGTTGCATGGCGATAATGGATTTTAATGATTTTCAAGAGCAATTAGCAACCAATGAAAATGACCGATTTTTCAAACTGAAACTAATTGACGACCAATGAAAATGCTAAAAGAAAAAAACCAATTAATGAGCATGCGCGAGAAAGCGCTTCAAATTATTTCCTCCGGAGGTTGCCATTAAGAGATAATTAGGGATAAAAACGTCCGGTTTACCACAATTGGTGCATTTATCGCCAAGTTGGCAGAGTAGGGGACCTAAAGCGCAGATTAACGGAAAAATCTTTTATATTCATACACACAAAAAATAAAAATACACAAATGTCAAACTTATGTCCAAGAAACATTAAAAAAACTAATTTTTTGCTAGACACTAATTTGAATGAAACAATTTATACGATAGAATTACATCATTCCTGCAAAATTTTTAATGTATCAATATTTTTTACATTTATGAATGTGTAAATATTTTACTCTGTTTTATGAATATTTAATGATGTTTGGTTTTGGTATAGCTCACCTAATGTTTCCTTTTAAATTCATTAAGAGAAACGTTTTTGCTGTTTTCATTGTTTTCTTTTATTGTTTGATATCTGTTTCTTGGTTTAAACAGCTATCACTTCTGATTTATGTTGTCTTTCTTCCTAACGCTGAAAGATAGGATTATGGGGCTCATTATCTCATTTTATTGTATAATTATAGTAAAAAAATATGAATTTGGATTTTTTTTTTTTTACATCAGAGTGATCACTTTTACTTATAGCAAGTATTAACAAATTTAAATTGAATTAGATATTGCTTCTTTCGTGAGTAAGTGATTTCTTTTCAATAAGAATCTCATTGTTGTAAAGCAACGTGGAAATAAAGTTATTCACAAATATTCAATAGTTGTTTTGCTGTGAAATATATACAACCAAAAAGAAAATGGTATGATAAAAATAAAAGTTAGCGTAAAAGTAAAAATGGCGCAGTTATTTCTTTTTTCCAGTTATTTCTTATTGATTCTAATTTTTCATCCAAAATTACTCTAAACCTTAACTATCTAAACTTTCAAATAATTATTGATTTCATATGTGCTTACGGAGAAAATCTTTCACATTTAAAAAAAGTTTTCAAATAATTCAAGCCTTGGTTCAGAGTTAATTTTACGTTTTATCATTTTATATCAATTTTTTGATAGTTTAGTTAAGACATTTTTTCACATTAATAGTCATATAATGTTTCAATTGCTTTTCTACTAAAAGTGACTTGCAGCTTTTCAATGGCATCTGATTTTAGTATTCATTGTAATATTTGACTATAATTTTGAAATTGATTATACTAACAAAAATATGTTTACGTCTTTTTCATTTCTATTTTTCAATAAGCCTTTTTGATCATTAATAAAATTTCGAAAGATAATTTAAAATTAGATTTTCCTTTAAAACCCTCTTTTTCTACGAAATAAACAATATTTGCACTGCTCTTAGATTTAGAGATTAGATGACATTAATGTTCTTAATGTTAGTATTATTGAAAATTTTTTATTAACTTAGTTTTATCTTCACCAATAATTGCTTTAAGTACTTATATAGTTACCAACTTCTAGAATCAAATACTGCCATACATTCGGGTTTTTTCTTATGTTACAAAATGCTAACTGTTTATTTTTGAATTTTATGTTAAAGCTTCTATCCGATTTATTATTTTAAAAGCAATATTACATGTAAGTGATGAAAATTTTTTTTTTCATTTTAAGCAAATATAGTCTAATTCTCTCTAGTAGCTTTCTGTTTAATTTTATAATTTTAACTATTTTCCCTTCGTGGTGGTGAATAAACATTGACGGTAAATTCCCAGTGAACGGTACGCTCCTTGTCCGCCATCTTGTTTTAATAGCGTACCGTACACTGGGATACAGCCGAAATTTAAAAGCAAATGTTTTACAATCATATTCAGCATTACCCAAGCTTGTGCTAAATTAGTGAAAAATCGAGGGGCATCCTGAAATATAGGTTATACAAGTATTTTTCCATTCAAATTTCCTTAATTCCCAGTGAACGATACGCTCCTTGTCCTCCATCTTGTTTTAATAGCGTACCGTACACTGGGATACAGCCATACTGACTACAGACACAATAACTTATGTTTTGTTAGACATTTCTCTTGAGACTGGAAAACACTGACATTTGATTCAATCGAATATGAACTCGTTTAACTTTGTTTTGAAAGGATCCATAAGTAATAGCTTTCTTTCCTGATATACCGAACAAGTTATCAAATGGTTTATGGTCTAGTCTTTAATCCAAGAGTTAGTAGTTTCGATTCCCACTTAGGACATCGATGTTTGTAGTTGTTCAGAATCCATTGTAAATCCTGATTTAATTAAATCTGTCAGTAACAAGTGGCTTTTGAGTGACAAACCAAATCAATTATTTTTTTTGAATATCGTGGAAGCTCGGAGAAAAAAAATCTTTATGTAAATCTATGACTGGTATTTAATCATGATCAGATATTACTCTATTTTAT